>JAKSZT010052292.1:1936011-1985014 GCA_026826555.1 Tolypeutes matacus | reverse complement strand
TTTCAATCTTGAAGAATTTATGGTGATGTCCATTCTGACTGCTTTAGGCTGAGAGGGGACTTAGACTATTATGGGGCAGATGGAAGGAAATATTTAGCTTGCAGTTGTAGATTCTCCTTATTTTTTAGGATGGGACTTGTTAATCACCATCATTTGGTTGGTTGCCCAGGGCAAGGCTTAAGAACTGGAGATTAGGAGATGACTGCTACTCTGCTGGGTTTCAGGGTTCAAGCAACATATAAACAATCCAATGATTTTATTCTTCTAGAAATGTACTTAACAGGTACATTGAAAAGTATAGTTTCAAATTCAAAGGGTAAAAGGATCATGATTAGGGGAAATATAAATGAGTATGTGTGTTATATTGGAAAAATAGATTATCATATATTGCCAAATAGAGGCCTCTAAGGGGATTTTGATTTCATGAGGCTGTGTGCCTTGCCTCTGGTGTATGGACATCTTTAGAGCCTTCAGGAGAGCTCTCGTTTGAGGCTTTGTTTACTGTGGCAGTTAGTGAAATCCATCTGAGAACTGCATAAGTGTAACCTCTGGAATGAACTTCCAACTCACATTGAAGTCTCTTACCTGTAAAAACCCTTGTGTATTTAATGTTTCCTCCTTTTGGTCAAGGTCTTTTTCCAAATGCATCATTAGTTGGTGCTTCATAATAGTCTTTTAGTGCCAGGGAGGTTCATCCTAAGTAGTCATGTCCCACATTGTGGGGAAGGCAGTGTGTTCATGTGCAGAGTTTGGTTTAGAGAGAGACCACATTTGATTAATAAGAAGGCTTTCAGGAGGTAACTATTGTGCATTAATTATAATTATGCTACGTTTCATTTCTACAGGAATAAAGATCATATGTACAAGCATTAAGATAGAGGACTTGGTATATTGGCTTCTTTTCTTTTCTTATGCACAATTTATATACTCCAGTGATTTTGGCCATTTTATTTGAGAAAGTAGCTGGGCTTCACCCAGGATGGAAGTTTAATATTATGTTAGTGACTCTGTTGAACTCTACCTATTGAGAAACCATACCTATGACAACACAAACACATTTATATCCCTTAGAAGTCTACTTTAGGTGCATTTCCCCCGATATGTCACTCTACTATCAACACCCTGTACTAGTGACATACATTTGTTATAGATCCTGAAAGAACAACTTTATATTTGAATTCTTAACAACAATCCTCAGCCACCCCAGAATTTATTGAGTTATACAGTCCTCTAGCTTTCCTTATAGCCTTATGGACAAGTCAAAATGTCCTCTTCAACCATACTTCAGTGCTGTTAATTACACTCAGATCACTGCACCACCATCACCTTTATCCATTCCCAAACCATTACAGTTAACCAAAGTATGAATTCTGTACAGATTAATCATCAACTCCTCAATCTCTACCCAATTAAAAAATGGGCAAATATTTGAATAGATAATTTTCACAAAGAAGATTAAAAAATGGCCAAAAAGCACATAAAAATATGCTCAACATAATTAGTCATTAGGGAAATGCAAATCAAAACCACAAGAAGATAACATTTCATACCACTAGGTTGGTCACTATTAAAAGTACAGACAATAACAAGTGTTGGAGAGGTTCTGGAGAGATAGGGGCACTTGTCCATCATTGGTAGCAATGTAAAAGGGTGCAGCCATTGCAGAAAACAATTCAGTGGTTCCTCATTAAATTCAGTATAGAATTACCATATTACCAAGCAGTCCCACTTCTAGATATATATATATATATAAAATGAAAGCAGGAAGTAGAAAGATATTTGCACACAAATGTTCATAGCACCAGTTTTCACATTTGCCAAAATATGGTTAGCAATCAAGTATCCATCAATAGTTGAATGGATAAACAAAATTTGGTGTATACATACTATGGAATATTGTCCAGCTATGGAAAGGAATGAAGTTCTAATATACACAACATCATGGAGGAACATTAAAAACATCATGTAGAGTGAAACAAGCTAGATACAAAAGGACAAATATGATCTCAATGATATAAAATAATTAGAATAATTAATTTCATAGAGTCAGAAACTAGAATAAAGGTTATCAGGGGATAGGAAGGCGGGGGAATGAGTAGTTGATGCTTAATTGGTAATAATTTCCAATTTGAGTGATGGAAAAGCTTTGGAAATGGATGGTGGCTATGGTGGCACAACATTACGAATGTAATTATCACCACTGAATTATCTATTTGAATGTGGTTAAAAGAAGATATTTTAGCTGCATATATGTTATTGGAATAAAATTTTTTAAAAATCCCATAGAATTATACAATAAAAACACCCTAATGTAAACCAATGACCATAGATAATAGTAAAATTATAATAATATTTTTCTCAATTTTAACAAAATACCACACTATATAAAGTATTAATAATTGGGGAGGGTAGGTTTGGGGAACTCAGTATTTTCTTCATAATTTTTCTGTAAATCTATATCTTCTTTATTTAAAATTATTATTTTTTTAAAAAATAAAACTTGTCTTGTTCCTGTCATCTGACTGGACCTTGACTGATACACCTGAATATTTTTAGATATTTATATCATTCTCCCAAAACCAAAAGGGTATAACTCTTACCTGAAAATTCCTTAATTAGAATATATTTCATATTTAAAAAGCAGGAAAGATCCTTAATAAAAATAGTGAACAATAAGAGACATTGTTGATCGCATTATTTGAGGAATTGATAACAAGTCCTAAACATTTAGAATTAAATGTCTCAAAGTTATTCTGGGTATAGCTAAATAACACATCACATGGCTCTGAAGCAAGTACCTTTCACCTTTTCATAATCACAAGAACAACTCTCTACATCTTTTCTTGGTCAGAACTCACACACCCCATTTCAATCCAATCCTCCAATCCACTGAGTATGCTCTGCACTAGAATAGGGCCTAAACCAAAATCCATGACTCTTTTGTGACATTTAACCATCAGAGATATTTAGAGGGGAAAGCAGACTTCTCTATGTGTCAGACACTCTTCTGAATGCAATAGCATCTAATTCAAATCTCAAATAATGTAATGAGATGGATATAATTACTATTTTTATATTTACACACAAATGAAAGTTGAGTAATTTGCCCATGTTTTGATGGTGAGTGGAGGATTTGGACAATAACTCCAGAAGCCATAATGATTTTTTTGAAAATAAAACAAACTATTTTCAAAGAGGTTTTAGGTTACAGAAAAGTTACATCAAAAGTTTAAAGGATTCCTACATATCCCACCCCGACTCCTCCCACTTCTTCCCCTATTAGTAACATCTTACAATTGTGTGGTACATTTGTTACAATTGATGAATAAATATTGGGGCATTGCTAGGACCCAAGATCTATAGTTTACATTGTGATGTACATTTAATTTCAATTGTCCTAAAAATGCCCTATGTCCCAACTATTACTCCATCCCCCACCCCTCAGAACCTCTGGTGACGAATACCTTTATAACAATGTTATATGTTCTTTCATTATAACAGTATTAAAAAGTTTACTTTGTCCATGGTTGCATCGCCCCCTTATGTTTTTTTATTCCACAACTTTGAGGATTTGGAGATGGTGATGCCTACTCTGCCTCAGACTGAGAAGACTGAAGCCATCATCTTAACCCCTACAATATCTTGAAATAATAAGAACTGGGAGGGGGAGGCAGGGTGGGAGGATGTAGACCACAAGAGAGGTGAATAGCATCCCTTTGGGCCCCCACACAATACTCCATAACATCAGGAGGCATGAGAGCTCTGATGTAACAAAGTAACAATGAGGTGAGGCATGAAAGAAGGAAGTGGAGAACAATCATCCCTCCCAGACCTCCCAGCCACAAGGTTCCAAGAACGCCATGACACAGTTATGCCTGCTGAGCAAGCTTGGGGTCTTGGATTAAATCCCAGGAGCTCAAAGTTTTTCAAAAAATATAGTCAATATAGACAAGAGCACCACTTTAAGCAGGAGTTCACAGCTGCCTCAGGGCTCATGCTCCAAAAATCCAGGGGACTCCAGGGCATTGGTTTCTTCAATCTGCTATCTCAGATCCTGTTGGGTAAAAAGGGGAAGGAAATCCCCAATCCATGCTTTCTCCAGAGGTTCAAGCAGATCTGAGGATCAGACTGCTGAACCTCTGAGGCTGATTTCATGTTCCAGTAGGAAGGCTAAGGGGACTTGGGAGGGAAAATGCCTCTTGGGATACTGACAGCAGCTGCCATTTTGCACAATCCCCCAGAATATTCATTCCTAGAGCTTTGAAGACATCACCATCTCCTTTCCATATATTATGATTCTGACGTTGAGAATGAGAAAGCAGTATTCCCTCAAGAAAACTGATACAAACAATTCCATCTCTGATTTTTATACTTCTCCTGAATTGATGATTATTTTCTTCATTGCTAGGGGGGAAAAATCAAGGGCAGAATATTGCCCATTTACCATAAACCTAAGCTGTAAAAACCTTCCATGAAGTCTCAAAATCTTAAAAGAGTCCCACACAAGGAAGGAATTTGAGCTAAAAAAAAAAGTGATTTTGAATGGCAAGATGGCTACCACACCAAAGGAAGAAAACAGGAGACAGATGTCTCATTACTGCTGGGATGTAGATTCTGTGAAGCTGGGATTCTGCTGCAGCAAGAAGTAGACTCAGGCTGGGCAGGGGGCATGGGGCCAGGTCACCTGTCAGAGCAGCACAAGTTGTGTGGGAATGAAGCATCCCAAGTCTTCAGCACTAGGGGAACAGGTGTTATTTAACAGATCTGGCTTTTTCCAAACTCCTAACCTCTCCCATCTACTCTGCTCTAACTGTAGGTAATGGCAATCCTATTTCCAGTTTCCTTGTCAATTTGGGCAATGTCTAGACCTTTTATTCCATTTAATTGCTCTATTTGACTATCTTTGTATCAAAATCACCAAGACTTGATTGCTGTGACTTTATAATTAGTCTTATAATCTGATAGGAAAGTCATCCTGTGTTTTTGTTCCTCTAAAAGTGCCCCCTTATGCTTCCATGGAATTTGAACTTGTCATAGGGTATTATCTCAGTGGATGGAGATCCGTATAAAAAAACAACAAAAAATAAATCCCATCTTGGGGAGTCCTGCTACATTCTCAAACACAGAGGCAAGAATCTCTTGAGTAAAAAGGCAGTGTCTAATAGAAAAACAAAAAACAAACAACAAAAAAAACCCAGAACAATATGCCAAACCCTTAAAATTAATGCATGTAACTATGAACCTTATTTGTGTAAACTTGAAACTTAGCTTAATAATAACAACTATTGCCTAAGAGTTACCTCCAGAAATCCTTGTTACTCAAATTCAAATATGGCCTGTTTCTAAGCCAAACTCAGCAAATAAATGCACTACCTTCCCCCCAACATGGGACTTGACTTCTGAGAATGAACTTCCCTGGCACCGAGGGATTAATATCAAGCACCAACCAACAGTGCATTTGGAAAAAGATTTTGACCAAAAGGCAGAAATATAAAATAAAAGAGTTTTTACTCAAAGCGAGTCAGGAGGTCAATTTGAGAGGTTCACTTATACATGTCTCAGGCATATCTCACTAGCTGCCACAGTAAACAAAGACTCAAACAAGGTTTGTCCTGAGAGCTCTAGATATACGAAAGTTACACAACCCATTGAAATCAACACTCTGTAGGCAGGTGTTACCTTTGAAAATGTGTTAACCTACTTCCCCAATGTAACAAGTTAGACTCATTTATAATTTTCCCACAAATGGTTCTTCTACCCCTTTTATTTGGGCCTATAATTAGCAATATACCTGTTAAATGTATGTCTCAGACTTAAATCTGTGGTCTGTTTAAATGCCAGAGGAGTAGTAACTCTCAACAGAGTTGCAGCCAACACCTACTCTCCAGATCATTGGACTCACTCAGGAAAACTAACAAATGATGATGATGGGCAACACCTATCCCAAAAAACAGAGAGTGTCTATAGCTATAAGCAAGAAAGTTCCTTTCATCTGCCCCATGAGATCTAAGACCTCTCTCAATCAGAAGCAGAGTGGGCATCACCATCCAAAAGTGAAAATTGAGGAATGAAAAAACATGAGGGAGGAATGCAACAATGGACAAAGTAAGTTATTAATATTGTAGTAATGGAAGAACATGTAACATTGATATAATGATAATGGTTATCAGAGGTTCTGAGTGTAGGGGAGGGAATAGTTAGTAGAACATAGGGCCTTGGAGTTAAGTGTAAAGCACAATGTAAACTATAGACTTTGATTAGTAACAATACTTCAAAATTTATTCATCAATTGCAACAACTGTACCACACAATTGTAAAATGTTATTCATAGGAGAAAATGTGGAAAGGGAGAGGGTGGAGATATATCAGAATCCCTTAAACTTTGGTTGTAACTTTTATGTAATCTAAAACCTCTTTTAAAACAAAAAAATTTATAAATCAGTAAATAAATAAAAACAAAAAGTCCCCCCCCTCTTTTTCCTTAACATTCCTTATCAAATTTAACATATTATGTTGAGCTTCTTTTTTTTCATTTTCTTTAGTGTTTTCTCCTCCTTATAGAGTATGTATTCCATGATGATGGAGATTTTTTTTTCTGTTTTGTTCCCTGTTGTCTTTACGGCAGTATCTGGCAAATAATAATACTCATCACATGAATGAATGGTTTAAGAAATTCAGAACTGGCCCATAACTTTTTTGAGGGGTGGGTGCTCTTTCTTTTTAATGGTGGTAAAATACATATGACATAAAATTTACTATTACTGGCATTTAGTACATTCATGTTGTGTCCTCATCATGACTGTCTAGTTCCAGAACATTTTCATCATCCAAAAAGGAAACCCATATCCATTAGCAGTCTCTCTCATTACTCACCCCCACCTTCCCATCCACAAGCAACCACTAATCTACTTTCTGTCTCCAGTCATTTTCTTGATCTGGACATTTCTTATATTCATTCAATATTTGGCCTTTGGTGTCTGGATTCTCTCACTTACCATAATGTCTTCAAGGTTTTCTCCCATCCCTCCCTAAACACTGAGAACCACTGTGTAGTACATTATTACTTTTAATAGCTGAATAATATTCCAATGTGTGGATGTTACCATAAGCACAGCTTTTTCCAGTTGGAGAGCCCTCCTTATCCTTTGTCTCCAAGGAGAAACACGTTTCTCAGTGAGAAGGTGATTTATTGTAAGTGCACAAGCAAGAAACTGGGGGAATCTTCCCAAAACCTGTTCCAACTGAGAAAGTGGGGTAGGGATTTTTTGGGAAAAGGCAAGGGCTAGGGAAGAAGAAAAACAAGCAAAAAAAAAAAAAGTGATGACTTGATCTTCCATGGGTTTTGTGAGGAGCATATATGCAACTTGTCAGTTCTGCATTCTTTCAAGTACATTCAACTTGTCCTTGGTTTCAATGACTAACCAAATTTAGTTTAGATATTGCTGTGCCAATCACTCAAGGATATTAAGCTCTTCGTCTCTGAAAAAAGTTACAGATTTACTGGGTCATAGGTTGCTTCTGACACTATTCTGTCTGGTTTTGCTTTAAGACATTACCTTATTCCTGTATGCAAAACTAGAAGGTCTAGTTTATATCCTTCAAGGAAACAAGTGCAAAGAATAAACTTTTAAAATTATATTAATAGAAAACTAGTTCAATTATTGTATTAGAATATTCAGAGCTGCTTAAGTGAAGAAATTTTTAATAAGTACATTTTCCAGCTATCATAGTTATGCCACATTTTGTTTATCCATTCACCTATTGATGGACATTTGGGTTGCTTCCACCTTTTTGGTTCTTGGGAATAATGTTGCACTGACACATAATGACTTTAAATGTGTGATTTCCAGATTGCCATTTCATTCCTGAAGCAGTTAGTGTGGTCTTATTTTAAATCCTGTTTTGATACTTATTAGCAGATTGACCCCAGGGAAGAGGCTTGAGCCTAGGAGCCTCAGCTTCCTAAGAATGGCAGCTTTTTTAGGTAGGATCTCAGGAGAATGAGGTGACAGATATAAAACTTCTCTGTGGCACCTGGTAACACATGGTAGGAGCTTTGGGCTTCTTCCCCCTGCCCCCCCCCCCCATTAATAAGACAAATGCCACTCTTCCCAGGGTGAAAAAACTGGTGACATGGAGAATGAATCCATCTATAGAAGTATTTCATTTGTGAGTTGCTAACATTTTAAAACCTGGAACTCTTACATAAAATCTAGATTTCTGACTTCTTTGCAAAATACAGGCACTAGGCCTGTATTCCCCCAGAAAAACCACTGGCACAGTGGAATGACAGCTGAGTCCTTTAGATGGGTGTGTGCTGCCCCCAAGCTCACAGGCCCCACAGCAGTGGGAAGGACTGTCCTTGCCTCACCTTGAGCTATGGCCCTTTCTATTTCTTACATTTCTTTTTTTCTTTTTCTTTTTTCCCTGTTAGATAAGTTGTGAGATTACAGAACAATCATGCATAAAACACAGGATTGCCATACACCACCCTAATATTAACACCTTACATTGGTGTGGTATATTTGTTACAATGGATGAAAGCACATTTTTATAATTGTACTATTAACTATAGTTTATGGTTTAACTTAAGTTTCACTGGTTATATAGTGCAGTTCCATGTATTTTTAAATTTTTTTATTCTAGTAATGTATGCACAACTTAAAATTTCCCCTTTTAACCACATTCAAGTAGATAATTCAGTGCCATTAATTATGTTCACAATGTTGTGCTACCATACTGACCATGCCTCAGTCTACCTCTACATCTCATTTGTGAAACATGGGTATTAGGGGCTACAAGCCACTTCACAAGTTATTTCTGAATGAGATAATTCATGTAAAGTGCTTTGTATAGCACTTGTTGTATAGTATCTAATACAACTAGGAAAGAAAAATAAACATGAAGCCCACAGAAATCGAAACAGGTAGGGAAAAGAAAAAAAGTAATTAGTGAGCACATTCAATGCCTCTGCCTTCAGTCTGGGAGCTTTACAATCTTTAAGAAATCACTATGGATTATGTAGTCCTTATTATCCATTTTAAACAAATGAGAAAGAAGGGTTACATTATTCATAATTATACAGCAAATAAGAGATAAGGAATGTGCCTGCCAATCCCAGTGAGCCAGTGTTTCTCAGACACTCTCAGCTGACCCTCTTCCTCAGAATTATGCAAAGATCCTTCTAAGATGCTGCCTTCTGGCTGCCAAAAATAATTTAAAAAATTATAATTAAAACTATAAGGCAGTAGCCAGCCACCAGAATAGCAACTTAATGAAAATTAATGTAATGGCAGTTAAAAAAAGACCAAATCCAAAGAATCTGAATGCAACCAAAAATGACAATAGTTATAGAAAGAGTGTAACAATCTAGAGTAGCCATACCATTAGTGACTGGCTACTTAGAATGCAATCAATGAAAGAAGGTCTAAGCAACAAATATTGACCGGGTGAGGAAGGACATCATGGTTCAAGATATAAAGCTTTGAGTTTACTGGTAGGTGATGAGGAAAATGCAGTAAAAAAAAAAAAAAAAAAAAAAAAAAGCTAGGGAAAAGTGGCCAGGAATATATTCATGGTAAACAAATAGTGTTTAAGCTATTGAATAAGAAAGCAAGTTGGAAAAATTTACTTTAAATGTGGTTAATATATAATGTAGGGAGGAGGAAGGAAGGATGTTGGAAGGCAATCTAGAAGAATGTAGTGAAAGATGATAAGTGTAAGCAAATACAAAGAGACAGAGGAGTAGGGGGCATGAAGAGTTATTGCTTGATGGGGACAGAGTTTCTGTTTATAGGGATAGAAAAGTTTTGGTAATGGGTGGTTGTACTTGTAACACAATATTTTCAATTATATAATACACATAGATGTGGTTAAAATGGGAATTTTTTTATTGTGTGTGTGTGTATATCCACAATAAAAGAATTTTAACAAATTGCTGCCTCCTGACTCAGTGCCAGAGCCAAAGACCCAAAGACACTGCAAGTTTCATTCAACAATTTCCCTGGGGCATTCTCTGGTACCCTAAACACTGAGAACCTCTGTGAAGTGCAGAAAGGACTTCTGTTTTTTTGCTCTCTCTCTATTCCTCTCTCTCTCTCTCTCTCTCTCTCTCTCTCTCTCTCTCTCTCTCTCTCTGTATTAAACTTATTTATAAAGGACTCCAGTAAGTTTATGACCCTTCCTTGGCCACACCTTAACTGAAGTAATCTAATCAAAACGTCCTATCACAATACCACAATAGGCTTACACCTGCAGGAATGGACAAGCATCAAAAATACACTTTTCTGGGAAGCAGCTGTGGCTCAATCAGTAGGGCTCCCGTTTACCATATGGGAGGCCCCGGGTTTGGTTCCCGGGGTCTCCTGGTGAAGGCAAGCCCGCCCGCACGGCGTGGTTAGCTGACCCAGCGAGCACAAGCAGCAAGGGGGGGATAAATGAATAAATAAATAAAATCTTTAAAAAAAAAAATACACTTTTCTGGGGTCCATACAGCCTCAAACGTATACATCTAGCTTCTGTCTCTATAAATTTGCTATTTCTAGATATCTCATGTAAATGAAATCATATGATATTTGTGACTATGTTCTTTGCTTATTTCACTTAGCATAATGTTTTCAAGTGTCACTCATATTGTAACATCTCTCAGAACTTCATTCCTTCATAGGGCCAAATAATATTGCATTTTGTATATGTACCACATTTTCTCTATCTAATCATTTGTTGACAGATACTTGGTTTCTTACCATGTCTTGGCTATTGGAAGTAATGCTTCTATAAACATTGGAGAAAAAATATCTGTTTGAAAGCCTAGTTTCACATTCATTGGGTATATACTGTAGAGTGGAATTGCCATGTCATATGGTAATTATATATTTAATTTTTGAGGAATGGTCATATTGCCTTCTACAGTAGCTAATTCATTTCATTCCCATGAACAATGCACTAGAGTTCCAAGACATACTTAACAACTCTTGCTATTTTCCTTTTCTTTTAAACTAATAGACATCTTTGAGGGGATAAAATGGTAACTCATTGTAGTTTTAATTTGCATTTCTCTGGTAGAAAATAATGTTGAGCATCTTATCATATGCTTATAGGCCATTTGTGTATCTTCTTTGGAAAAATGTCTGTTTAGTTCCTTTTCTCATTTTTCAGTTAGGGTTTATGTGTTTTTGTTGTTTTGTTGTAAAAGTTCCTTATATATTCTGAATATTAACCCACTATTTTCTTCCTTTTTATTGATTTTATTTTCACTTTCTTGATAATGTCCTTTGATACACCAAAGCATTTAATTTTGATGAAACTAAATTTATCTCTTTTTTCTTTTGTTGCTCATGCTTTTGGTACCATATCTAATTGGCCATTTTGTTGACTTGATTTTTAAAGATGTTTTGGATCACAGAAGGATAAAAAAAATGGCAGAGAAATATCACTGGTGGGGGGTGTCAGTGATGGGAAGATGCATGGGAAACGGTTCTCCTGGAGCATGCCTTTAAGACATATGAATATATTCAAGTGTTCATGGGACATTGTCTTGGTGGGTGGATATTCACAAAATAACTGAAAGAATATTGAATTCCTATTCTGGGGAGTTCTGCCACATCCTCTAATAGGACATCAAGAATCTCCAAACTGCAAGGGCACTGCCTAGTAAAGGAAGACAGACCATTATGACAGAACCTTCATATTGATGATTATACTTGTGTACTTTTCTTATGAAATTGAACTTAGCATAGTATTATGTACTGTATAAGAGTTACCTCCTGAAAGTCTTGTTTTTCAAATATGGCCTCTCTCTAAGCCAAACTCATCAAATAAACACACACTTTATTGTGTAGCTACAATAAAATCAAAGAAGACAGCAATGAACATGTGCAGGCAATCATCTGGTCCAAGGTCGTCATTTTAAAGGAAAAACGGTATGTCTAAATGGTGAGGTGACTTTCTCAAGCTTTCATAGCTAATTGCCAGCTGTCATGGTGTGAGAACCTAAGAAATACCCTTGTGGTTTTTAATGTTGCCTCTCTAGCATATTTTTTTCTCTTTTTCTTTTTTCATTGATAATTGGAAGAGGAAAGAGAAAACCTAAATATAGACTTGCATCTTTTGATGATTTCTTTCTTTGTTCCAGCCTATCATTTTCAATCCACCTTGGGAAATCTTAATACTTATATTTGATTTTACATATGTCATTACAAACGTATATAAATACAGTCATAACAATGACCTCTACATGGACACAGGATGGAGGGAGGCTCAGAACATTTGAGTTTTCAATTTATACATTTCAGTATGTATGAATTTTCTATGATGTGGTGAGTTTTCCATTCTTGGGTAAGGAAAGAGGGAAAGATTTTATGAAAACTAACAGAACCCTATAATCTTCAAATTGAGTTTGAAAAAGGAAGATTGTTAACTCTAACAGGGAAAGAAGCACACTTCCCTGAAAATAAACAGATTAACAAAGCCCTTTGGTTGAATTTATATAAATGTATTATGATAATGAACCATGTTAAGAAAAACAAGTAAATTGGAAAAGGTTAAAATTTTACTGAGTATATAAATACTCAGTTAAGCAGCCTTGAAACTCTTCTTCAAATAATTCCTCATATCATTGATTGAGAAATTTCCTTGGATAGATATATTTCTGTGTTATTGTGGCTTGTAAAAACCAATGTTCCTACATGCTTTTCCCTTATACTGATATTTTCTTATATGTGAGGAAGTGGCATTAATTGGAAAAGCCAATTTTGTACTTAAGTACTCACAGTTTTATTTTTCATATAAAATGTAAATTCTTCAACACATAGAAGATAAAAATGCTTGTGTGGATTAAATAATATGTAATTCTAGTATGGTGTCTGTCTCATGAAAATGACCACTCAAAATTGTTTAGTTTTTTGACTTCCCTGTTGGAAAAGATGCTGAAAGCCAGAGCATAAAGGGTTAAGCATTTAAAAATCATGTTTGCTGGCAGAGAAACATTAGTAAATGTCTCCAAGGACACTGCATACTGCAAACCTCAGTAGGAGGAAGCAGAGCCAAATGAACCCACCACTAAGATGTTATTTTCTGAATTCCCAGGAAATATTGTCTGGGAACACAGAAACAGGTAGCGCTCTCACGTACCAAGTGGAGAAACTAGTGAAGGACGCCTTACTTTTGTTATCAGCTTTGTAGTATAAAAAGCAGCTTCAGCCTAAATAAACCTGCCTGCATTCCACATGGAGTGAGGTTCCCTGGTCCCAAATTTTCTTTAGATCATTCCCAGCACCGTCTACCTCCACGTTGAATTGAAACAGATGGCACCCAATGTGGGGTATGACTAGTCTTTTCTCTGGATAAGTGCCATGGAAACAAGGACTGCTGGGTTGGACGGTCCTTGCATTCTGTGTGGTGAGTCAAATAATCTTGATAATCAGGGTAATGGATAATCAGTAGACTCTATTAGAGGAATATTACCAAGTTTTGAAAACCCTGTTGAAGAATACAGGGGTATCTGTGACAACCCACAAGTTACTAGAACTCTTTTCTCTTGTATAGAAACATTGCTATTGGTTTCAGCCACAAGGGCAGAATGTATTAAATTTGAAACAATGGAAACTAGTAATGAAATCATTGAGGAGAGCTTATCAAAAAGGGGAAACAGTTCCTCTACAAGTATGGGCTCTCTGTCATCAAATAGCCACTGCCTTAGATCCTCTACAATCTGAAGAAGAGGATGATGAAAATGTTATTTATACAAAAGGTGTTGATGATAGCACTCAACAGCCTGTTTTAAAGGAAGGGAGTTTTGAAGTTCCAGAAGGTTGCACTTCTGACCAGGAGGATGTATGGTCTTTGTATAGTCTTATTTCTGTTGCTCTTGAACCACTACAGTCAGATGAAAATGAAGATATTAAAATGGATACTTCTATTGCTAAAACTATTGCAGAACAAGCTAATGATGATTTTAATGAAAATAGATATGAAAAAAATTAATGAACAGGCAAAAACAGATAAACTCATGTCTAATAAGAAAAAAAAAAGAAAAAGGGGGTTTATGGAAATTTTCCAGTGGTCGTTAAGCTGTCCGCTCCAAAAGATGATTTATTGTTTTCTGAACCAGCGTCTGCACCTCCTAAGGTATCTACTGATCCATTTTTTATAACATTTGATGACCCTCTGAAAGTTTCTGTTTTTGTGCCAGCACCATCCTCTTCAATTATGAAAAGTATAGCACAGGGAAGTAGAGAAGGAAATTCAGAGGCTATGCAATTTTTTTTTTTACTTTTCCAGTAACAATAACTCAAATTCCAGTAGATGCTAATCCCCAAGGGATTGCATGCTCCTATTCCTTTTAAAATTATCAAAGAATTAAAACAAGCATGCACTCAATATGGTATAAATTCTCCTTATCCTCAAGAATTGGTGCAAGGAATGGCACAAGCAAACAGATTAATACCCTGGGACTGGGATTTGTTAGCTCAAGCTGTTCTTAATTCAGCAGAGTTTTTACAATTTAAAACTTGGTGGGCTGATGGAGCTAATATTGTAGCACACTGAAATCAACAGCAAAATCCACCAGTGCCTATTACTGGTGAACAAATATTAGGAACAGGTCAATGGGCTGGGATTTCTCGCCAAGCTCAATATGATGATATTGCCATTGTACAAGTGTGATTGTGCTGCCTAGCCACCTGGTGGTGAATCTCCACCCCTGGACAGGCTGTACAATCATTTTCAAAAATTGTTCAAGGAAATACTGAATCTTATGCTGAATTTGTAGCAAGGCTGGCAGATGTAGTCAACAAGACAGTAATTCAATCTGATCCTAAAGAAATTTTTATTCTAATGTTGGCTTTTGATAATGCTAACAGTGTGTGTAAAAAGGCTTTATGTCTGATAAAGGCAAATGGAACTACTTTACAGGATTATATAAAAACATGCCAAAACTTTGAGCCTAATACCTATAACATGAACCTTCTTGCAGCTGCTCTAAATGGATGTAGTCCTATAATTAATAGTTTGAATTGCTTTAAGTGTGGGAAACCAGGTCATATGAAAAAAGATTGCCAAACCAAAACTAGTGTAAGAAGTTCATCTAGTAGCAATAATAAATTGATACCAACTCGTGTGTGTCTGAAATGCCAAAAAGGGTTACACTGGGCCAAGGAATGCCATTCTAAATATCATAAAAATGGCAGTCTCATTAATAAGTCGGAAAACTTTCAAGCGGGCCTTGTTCAAGGCCCTCAGACAAACAATATGAGCACATTTCCCAGCCTTGCTCAAATCCACCCAGTCAACAATAAAGCACTTCACTCCGGCCTGTAACAAAACTTACTCCCTCAGCTGAAACTAAGTTTATTACTCCTTTACTAAGTATACCAAAAATAAGAACAGAAATTAAAGGGCCTGTCCCATAAATCTGAATTTCGAGCCTAAGTGTATTCCTAAAGAGTAGTAATTCAAAATACACATGTTAAATATTTGTATAAACTGCTAAATTAGAGCTTAACTGTATTTATGCTTTTTAAGTTGTCCTGACTGGTTGCTGATTACAAACAAAAGTGTTCCAAAGAACAAGCTTATATATATAGGTAACACAGATTCCAGAAAATATCTTAAAAACAGTAAAATCAAAGATGTGAAATAATGGAGGGCTTGAAGATAGCCATACCAAAGGAATGAAAATATGGGTAAAATTAGTAAGCTTTATGTTTCTGTTAGTATGTCATAATTCTTTTTGTATTTGTCTATTTGTTCAGTGACAGTGTATATTTTGATACCTCTGGATGGTAATATTAAATTGATAAATGAAAACTAGTATAAGAGCTCTATTCAAGTGGCCCAAAATTAAATAAGTGCTTATATTAATAAATAAATATGGATATTAGTTTAAAATAATAAAAATAGTTATATTCTAATTAAATCATTATTCTAACAAGTTTGTTTAATGTTGATGGTAATTATATGTTGTCAGAAGTTTGCTTGGAAATAGTTTCCAAAATCATTGTGTTAACTTAAGTATAGAAGGTATATAGAATGTGCTTTTATTATTAAAGAAAAGAAAGTAATTTTATCCTAAGATAAAATAACTAGTTATTAAAACAAAGCAAAATGTGGGACAAAACCTGAATAAATATAAAAGTGCCAAAGGCTTGTGAAAAAGGAATTTTTGTGGTCAAAACTAAGTAAAATTTAAGCAGTCTATCTATAAAAATTTAAAAGCTTTAATGTCAAACAATAAAATAATGAAAAAGTTAAAGTTATATTCTTTCTCAAAATTTCTCAAGTCAGTAGTCTGTTTTAGTAAAGGTTTACAAAGTTTTTCTCCTAAATAATCAGTATGCAATAAAGAAAGTCTGTTTTATCAAAATAGCTTCTTGTACTTTAACTTTATCGTTTCCATGGAGAAACAGGTTTTATCACTTTTAAAAAGAACACAATGTTTGAACCTGCTTTCTCAAAGTCAAATCCTGAAAGATAGCTTTTATTTCAAACTGTTACAAATAACTTGGTCTTTTGCCTAAAAAAGGGTAAAATACTAAAAATAGTTCAGTCAGTCATGTGATATAAGTTGAATGAAGTATTTAAAACTGTTGAATAATTAAAAGAAATTTTCTAATTTTATAGCAACTAAAGTTATATGAATAAAAAGTTCATATTAATACTTTAAAAGTGTATAAGATTCCTGAAAATATAATAATGTTTCAATATAATATTAAATAAAATATAATGTTATTAATCATAATTTTTAGTTATAACTACAAAAAAAAAAAAGCAGCCATTAAAGGCTGCCGGGGTACAGCATAACAGTAAATTAGAGTAAAATAAAATAACACTCCTGCAGCATGCAGTAATCCCAAATATTGCTAGTTTGTTGTAAAAAATTAATATCCAGTTATATCACTATCACTTTGTTTTAAAACTTGCTAAAGCTTTCTTTAATATTTTCTTAAACAAGTCAAGCCAGCCCACATTCCCCTTCCTGTAAAATAGCCAACAATAAATCAAATTTATATTCAACACTGTAAGCAACAGCCCCAATTCTAATTATAATGTTAACAACAAAACCAATGCAGGTATTAAAATTACAAGTTAGTGTATTACCCCACAGCCCAAATAGGAAATACTAATATGTTTTTACCTATGCCTCAAACTATACAAAATAAAGAAATTGAAGTCATTCTAATCATGCTACTAAGAATCTTAAATGCTTAAGAAATAAATGTTTATTCATTGGATGTCTGTTGTTGTATAATCTACTGTAGTTATGAATTATGTGTAACATACTTAAATACTAATCAAAACTTAAATATAATACATTGCATACTTAATTTAATAACTTATATATTACATGTAAATGTGTTTTATTAAATGTATATATAAATCTCTTGTTTTGAGTTTTGACAGTCCTAAAACCAAATGGATTAAAAAACAATTCTGTTAAGTATTGTTCAAGCCTAAAAAGTAAAGCATCATGCAAAAATCTTTGTTAATCAACAAACCAATGCCTTGCTAGTTAACACTTCACATTTCAGGAAAAATATTGAAAATTAAAATAGTAAGCACATCAAGGAAGTTTTGTAACAAATTGTAAAAGATAAAGTGCATTTCAACAGGCATTGTATTCTTTCCTGGGGGAGCTGACCACTCTCCCAGGGATTGATGCATAGACCTTAAAATGTACTGCCCATGGAGTGTTGTGTTCCTTCCTGAGGAAGCTGGCCCCTTCCTCGGGAATTAGCAAAATACTCACAGTTGGCATCTATAGTATCATATTCATTAATCTTAAACACAGTCAACCAAAACTCTAGTATCAGTTGCTACTTCAACACTTCCCAGCTAAAAGCTAAATATTGGAAAGTACATATATAAGATGACTCTATTTATCTGTCATTCTGTAACTTTATTCAATATTGACTTAATCTTTTAATTACTTATGTTATTTATTTTTCTAACCCTAATTGTCAATATAAACTTATTAAACTAAATATACATATTAATATTTATCTTGTATCTATCCAAGACTCTAGCCAAAAATAAACCAAGTATATCAGTGTATCCCCTGATTTAGTAAGCATGTGAATGTATGTATACTTATCATACAAAATTAACAGTTAAACCTCTATTTATAAATGCTACAAAAACAAAAAAGGGGGAAATGGTGAGGTGCAAGAACAATTATATCAAGCATTATTTACAATAAATTTTTTAAGCCAAAGTTCAGAATCTTATACATCAGCAGCAGAGCATTTCTGGCAAAAATCTGGCAAAAATACAAAAACAAATATTAGACAACTAGTTTATTGAAAGCATAAAGATAATAATAAATGGGAGAAGGCAGAAGTTAAGTTAGGATATAGGGTTGAGGTTTTGCTCTTATCATTACAGATAAAGGAGACCAGCTTTGGGTCCCATCCAGACATCTGAAACCTAGACATAAACAAGTGGAAGAAGCTGACACAACAAGCAGAAAAGATGGTAACTTCTAAAAGTCAGAATGTCTCTCTAACACAGTTATCCTTTGCTATGCTTACCTTGACAACTTCAGCAGTAAGTAGTGCACCTTCACATAATTATACATATTGGGCTTATATTACTAATTCACCTCCTTTAGAATTGTTGACTTGGGGGGACATATCCTACCCTGTTTATATTAATTAGTCTTTTCATTTTCCTGGGCCTATTGATTCTTGCCTTCCTCTAAAACCTGAGGAGGAAGGGAAATTTATTGAAAATTTAACCTTGTCTTTTCTGGAATAACCTATCTGCATAGAATCCATCAATCCATGTATACAGCTCCAAAATCATAATACAAAGTGATAAATGGCATACATGCCATGTTTCATCTGAGGTTGTGCTCCTTACTAATTCCTATAGAATTGTAAAGAATCGGGCCCTTATAGGGATACCAAAACCTAATGTAAACACAACCATAAGTTGAAAAATTAGTAATTCAACAAAAACAACTAATGAAAGCTATCATTACTTTTGGAGTTTTGGGGACGTCATAAGTATAAATACGTCACTAAATTGGACTCATCAGGGAAGATTTATCTCACAATTATGGGACACTAAATTTAACAAAACTAAAAATTATTTGTAGAAATTTTTCTTGGGAACTAGCCCAATTTTTGAATGAAAAGGCAGTAAAACTAATATTACCAGTTTAAAAAGAAAATCCACTTAATTTCTTAAAGTATGTGTACGGAATTCCGTTGTTTTTATAGTTGGAACAGTGAGCATTAATCAAACATGGTTTTTCTGCAGCAATTGCTCCCTGTACACTTGTGTATCAAAGTCTGTTTTACAGGAGAGTTCTACTGCGGTTCTAATGGGGTGATGGAGTCATGGAATATGGCTTCCGGTTTGCATGAATCGCTGCTGGCAGTCTTCCCCTGAGAACCAAATCCTTTGGCACTTTCTAAATCATTATTTGAAAAGAACCAAATGTTTAATTGGATTAGTTATAGCTGCTGTATTAGGGCTTATAGGTATTATTACAGCTGCTACTGTGGCAGGAACGGCCCTACATGAGAATATCCAAACACGACAATATGTTAAAAATTGGCATCATAATGCTAGTGAGCTATGGCATAGTCAATCATATATAGATGAGCAAATTAATAATAGGATTAATGACTTAGAGATGGCTGTTACACAAATGGGAGATCAGGTATATAATCTAAATTTAAAACAAGCTTTGAAGTGTGATTGGAAGAAAAGTGCTTTTTTTTATCACTCCTCTCCCATACAATGATTCCCATTATTAATGGGAAAAAATTAAAAATCATTTGATAGGTCATCAAGCAAATTTATCTATAGAAATTACAGATTTGCAAAAAAGGATTTTGAGCATGTCTCAGAATCAACTTACTATGCTTCCAGGTAGCGAATTTTGGCAATCAGTGGCACATCAATTAAATAAAATAAACCCCTTACATTGGTGGAAATCAACCTCTGTACTTGCTAACTTTGGTGTGGTGATCATCTGTGCTCTGCTACTCTTAACTGTATTAGGAGGCATTTGCAAAGCCCTGCTGTCCCGCATTAATAAGGCTGAAAAGACCAGCCATGCCAATAACTTGATTCTGCTTAAAACCCTGGACTCTCAAAGTCCTGTCCATGGAGCTTAGCTGGTGTCCAGTGATGGGTAAGACCTTCAGAGGAGGGCAACCTAAGACAGGCACAGTCACCCTGGACAAAAAAAAAAAAAAAATGGGGAATTGTTGGAAAAGATGCTGAGAGCCAGAGCATAAAGGGTTAAGCATTTAAAAATCATGCTTGCTGGCAGAGAAATATTAGTAAATGTCTCCAAGGACACTGCATACTGCAAACATCAGTAGGAAGCAGAGTGGAATGAACCCACCACTAAGATGTTATTTTCTGAATTCCCAAGAACGATTGTCTGAGAACACAGAAACAGGTAGCACTCTCATGTGCCAAGCTGAGAAACTAGTGAAGGATGCCCTACTTTTGTTATCAGCTTTGTAGTATAAAAAGCAGCTTTAGCCTAAATAAACCTGCCTGCATTCCACATGGAGGGAGGTCCCCTAGACCCAAACTTTCTTTGGATCATTCCCGGTACCATCTACCTCCACGTTGAATTACAACACTTCCCTGTCTATTAATTTCTTGTATAGATTTGGCAAATTAAAATATTCACTGAACCAAAATAAAAATAAAGTATGGGCAAAAATGCTGTTTTTCGTCTTATTAGTTCAATGAAAAAGACAAAAAAGAGGACATTGAAAGGAAGACATGTTATTGGAGGCAAATACTTTGCTCTCTCTTTCTTCTGCTTTTTAGTATCCAGTGTGACACTATGATTCAAAAGGATAAAGTTGGGCATGGGGTCTAGATACATATATCTTTAGATTCATATTGGCAGAGTGAGAGAAAAGAAGCTTTCAAATTTGGCAGCCAAAACAAAAGCTTAAAGTCTTTTAGTTAATTTGATATCCATTTTCACTATAAATTTACACCAGAAACCCAATCAGACATAAGGATGTAGAAATAGTGTCCTCAAATCCAAATTCATTCTTCAGAAAAGAATGTCAGCAGGGAGATTGATACCACACATTAGAAACATAAACCACTGTGAATATTCTCAGTGTCCTGATTTTGTGATAATCAGGGTAGGCTAAACATTCACTATATTAGAAACCATGCATGTGTCCCCAGACCTAGTTTTTCTGCCTAGGTCTTGTTTTAGGAATACTGGTGATAAACCATGCCTGACTTATTATATGACCATCCTGTATGGGAAAAGAATGTAACTCTGGGTATCTTTGGTTAACCTTAAGAGATATAGCAGGGGGAAAGATGTGGCTCGGGTGGTTGTGCATCCATCTCCCATATGGAGGGACCTGGGTTCAGTCCCTGGGACCTCCCAGTAAAAATTTAAAAACAGAAAAATATAGAAGGCACATGGGCCACCAAGCCCTGTGCACTGTGAGGCCACACAAGTGAGTGAGATATTAGGCCACACATACGGGTGCTATGCATGGGTGTGCCACCAGGCCCCATGAGCAGGTGAACTCCAGGCCCCATGTGTGGGTGCACTGCCAGGCCCTGCAAGCAGGTGAGTGGTTAGGCTCCATGCACAGGTGTGCCATAAGTCCCCATGAGCCATGCAGCAAGGTGATGACATAACAGGAGACAGACACAAGGGAGAGCCAAGATGAGACATACCAAAAAACCAAGAACTAAGGTGGCATAGGTGGTAGGACACCTCTCTCCCACATTGGAGGTTCCAAGGATTGAATCCCAGGAAAGAAAGAAGAAGGATGAGAAGAGAAGCAGGAAACAGACACAGAGAGTTACCCAGAGAATGGACACAAAAACAGCAAAAATGGGGATGGTAAAAATGGATAAAAAAGTAAATAGATAGATAGATAGATAGATAGATAGATAGATAGATAGATAGATAAATAAATAAATCCTTTAAAAAAGAGTATAGGTGAGTAAGAAATGGACTATAGTTCGTAGTAATACTTTGACGATGCTGTTTCATAAATTGTCAACAAATGTTTCACAACAATGTAAAGTATTTGTGGTGGGGTGATGTGTAGGAGCCCTGTATGATGTTATGTATGTTTGTTTTGTAAGTTCACAATGTTTACTGTACACTCATAGTTTTAAAAAGTGGGGAAAAAAAAATACATAAAGCAAATAAAACAGGCTATTAATTGATTAATGAGAGCCTCTCCCAGAGGGATAGGGAATTGAGTGCTGGCCTCAAGTATAAGATTCCTTAGCTTATCATTTCTAAGATTTCCCAAGGTTTGGAGTAAAGCCCAAAAATACACTGATGCAGCAGTTTTCCAGCTGTTGTGCAAAACTCACAGAAGAATGGAAAATTTAGGAATGTGAGGGATTTCTTATTAAGAACCCATCAACTCTCATATTCTGAGTATTTTAACAAGGGTAGAACTCTTTTAATGAGGGGAGAGCACTTGGCCACATCCATCACACAAAGCTCAAACACTGGACAAGGAACCTAAACTAAATTTCTCTCTTCTCTGAAATATCACTCTGTACCGTTCACATTCTTTTTTTATCAAGTTGCATGCTGAATATTTGAATACTTTCCTTCCACTTTTAAGGTCATTTCAAACAATCACTGGTTTTCTTTTTTGGCAAATACATTTGCATGCAGTAAATGGCCAATGATTATTTAATTACTTGAAATGAAGATAAATGATGTAAAGGGAAGTCGAATAAAATGAAGATTGAAATGGAAAGTTGGTAGCTATAGAAGATAGTCTGGGCAATCAGAATAATCACTGATTCTGAATGTGATAAGTAAGTATTTTTTTGAAAAAATGTTTTGCTCTAGATTTCAAAGAGCTGCCATTAACAAAATATTAATTGGAAGGAGGATAACTATAGTTTTTGGTGTCCAGTCCACAATTACAGGGATCTCTCTTTATAATAGCAGAATTATTGGGAAGGAAAGGACTTTTGGTATCACCCTGTTAACACAACTAACCCATGTTTCAACTTGCAGTACCATATTTCCTCTAAAGCGCATTCCATTTGCAAATATAGAGCAATTTACCATATACAGATGCAACACACTCAGTTTTAGAATCCTCTATCTAAGAGCTTATCCCTGTTTTTGCCTTAAAGAAAAACAATGGTTTTCATGTGTGGAAATTGAATAATTTTTTTTTCTAGTGCAGATATAAGCATTTTTCTGGATGGGCACTAATTTTGACCACATGTGCTCTCAGCTGTAACTACTGGTTTACTAGTGTAGACTGTAAGCTCCATGAATACAAGAAACAGATCTCTTCATTTTGGGATCCCCTATACTTAGGGTAGAGCTGATCCATAATGGTGCTTAATAAGGAATTTCTAAAGAAACAATGATGAATAAATGAATGGACATTTATGGTAATATCTCTCCACTGTAATTCCCATATTTTTTTACCTTCTAGCCACCACCTATACATTTTGTATTTTCAAAATTAGTCTTTAAAACATAACCACAATGAGTGGATTCCTCCTGATGGGGTTTTTTGACAATCATGAGCTGCAGATCCTATATGTCTTGCTGTTCTTGGTGATGTACCTATTGGCCTTGGCAGGTAATCTCATCATCATCACCATCACCACATTGGACCAGGCTCTCCAATCCCCAATGTATTACTTCTTAAAGCACCTTTCCCTCCTTGACCTCTCCTTCATTTCCATCACGGTCCCACAGTTGATTGACAATTCCCTGATTGGTAAGGGCTATATTTCCCATGGTCGGTGAGTGCTTCAGGTTTTCTTCTTCACCTCACTGGCCTGGGCAGAGGTGGCTGTACTTATTGTGATATCTTTGACCACTGTATGGCCATCTGCTTCATGCTGCACTATGAGGTCATTGTGGGTCCTGATACCTGTCAGGGGGCTGTAGCAGCTGTGTGGCTGAGTGGGGCTGCCTCTGGAATCCTGTACACAGCAACCACATTCTTCATCACATTTTGCAGGGCTAAAATCATCCACCAGTTCTTTTGTGATGTGCCCCAGCTGCTTAAGCTCTCCTACTCCAATTATTACCTTGCAGTGATTGGAGTGGCTGCATTCATATTTGTCATGGCATTCATCTGCTTCTCTTTCATTGTTATCTCTTATATCCACATCTTCTCCACAGTTCTAAAAATACCCTCTGCTGATGGCTGGTCCAAAACCTTTTCTACTTGCCTGCCTCATCTATTTGTTGTCTCAGTTTTCCCCTCCACAGGCATCTTTGAGCTCCTAAACCCAACTTCAGATTCTCCAACTGATTTTGATCTTATGGTTTCTATCTTTTATATAGTGCCCCCAACACTCAACCTTATTATCTACAGTCTGAAGAATGAGGCCGTGAAGGGAGCTGTCAGAAAGTTACTGTTGGGTGGGAATTCCTGGTAAAAAAACTTTTTCATCTTGTTGTGGATGACTGTCCAATAATATATAAAAGGAAATTTTGTAATAATGAAATTTTTTCAATGTGTGGTCCTGAGGGAAAGCAATAATATTTTTCCTATATCTTAAAAAATATTATATTATCATTGTTATTGTGAAAACTCTTCATCTGACTCCATCTTTTTAGTCATTGAATACATTTTTTCATTCTTTCAAATTGAGACAAAATAAACAATTATAATTTTTAAACATAGGTCCAGTAGTTCCCTTTCCCTCCTAATACATAAAAAATACATAAAGATACACACACAGAGACACACACACACACACTGAAGATCAGAAGCACACATTTTTGTTTTTGGAATAGAGAATAATGTATCACTAATCAGAATTAAAAGATGATGATTTACCCACAATCCCACAATCAAAGAAACCAAATCTTTTCACTTCAATTATTTGTTTTCAAATGTCCATTTTGCTCTTATTTTTATGCACACCAATTTTGCATATTGGAAAAAAATTTATACCATTATTATGAATAGTTATGTTTTACCATTATAAATGTCATATTTTCACATTATTTGAAATAATTTCACCTGTTTTATTTAGATGAGTTGTTTCCAATTTTTCTCTCATAAATAATTTTGTTAATTGAAGTTTTGCTCTTCAAAATTCCAATAAATGGTGCTTCTTAGTCAAAGAATATAAAAGGTTCCAGTCTCTTGAACAACATATTGCTTTAAAAAAAAACATTAAATCTTTTTATGTGGCCATTAGTAATATATAGCAATGTCTTGTCTCCTCTGTTTCCATATGATTTTATTAATTCATGCAACATATATTCACAGAAAACCTATTAGGTGATTGAAATCATAATAGGCACCTGAACACAAAAGTACATCAGACATACACAGCATTGTATATTGTAAAGGTATTTATTTATTACTATTGCACAAAATGTTTCTGTTTCACAATATTTTCAAATTTGTGATAACTCAAGAGAATAAACATATTTATAATAATTCATATTTGCTTGATATTAGTTTGTTTAATTTTACACATTTTTGCTTTATAAATTTTATTTAAAAAATTATAAATATCAGATCTTTGTCTTTTAGATTGGCAAAGCAGTTTTCCTCAGTTCATTTTTAATTCTGTTTCTCAAGCTAGTTTTTTCTATGCAAACCTTATACCTAATTAGTTGGGTGTATATATATATATATATTTTTTTAAGGGTGTGGGAACACAGCTTAACCACTCTAGGCTATCAAAGCTTAACCAGAAATGGACAATTGTAAAACTATTCAACCCACTTGCAATAACCTACAAATCATATTGCTGTGTTGGTTTTTTTTTTTTGTTTGTTTGTTTGTTTGTTTTATATTGTACATTGATTAAACATTTTAACAAAGTTTCTAAAATATTTTGTTTAACAATCATTTTAATTAGTCTTCTTTATCACAAAAAGAAAAAATCTGTTTTTATTTCTCTTCCTATCCTTTCAATTCTTTTTCATTCATTTACATTTAAATATTTATGTTAGTAAAATAATATATAATTATTGTTTACTGCAATAATTTGGTTAGTATAACCATTCATATGTCTGGATTTTATTGGCTTATTTTCTTAATCTAAAAAAACTAATCTTGAATCTGTTTATGCATTCTAATACATATTATGTTTGTTTTTCTCATCATTCAACCACATATTTTTTATAAATCACCTTGGGAAATGTTGTGCTCTTTAAATTTTATAGTTTGTTTTCAAGTATAATATCTAATTATTTTTTAATTGTACCAAATAAAATTTTGCTAATTCTTTTTGTAAGAGTAACTCACATTTCTCAATAGACTTACTCTATGACTTCACATTTGTGTTTTTAATAGGAAAAGATTATAAATATTATGTGCATTCTTTTGATATCTCTTTAATCAGACAATCTCAGATAGGATAAATTGGGGAGTAATTTTGAGAATAAATCTTGTCAGTCCCAATCAAGGAAGAGCCACATCAAAGTAAACCAATATGGAGGGAATGTGGGAACATGGCCCATGGGTTAGCCAGATAAGGCTTAGCTCTCACTAAAGCAACAAAGAAAAAGACAGAGCCTGCTATAGGGACCTGCTTTGGGTCATAGCAAACCAGAACATTGCTTTCCAACTCCCAGAAGAGTGAGGGTCAGAGACACGAAGAAGCCAGAACTAGTAATTGTGAGGTATTAAACCTGCCAGCTCCTGGGAAGGGTGCCCCTCTCCCACTCCCAAGATATTAAGTGATGGTAAAACTCCTGGTAAATTGTATCTGAGAGTAGAGCAGATGTCTATCTACATAGGAAGGTGCTATGAGTTGTCTAAGAGAGTACTGGACAGATAGGGAAGCCAGGAATAATTGTGGGTTGCATATCTCAGTGGCTGGAAGGGGTATACATACCCAGCCCACAGGGTAGAAAGATTAGGTAGAGAACCTAGCCCCCTGCTTCAAACAGGAGTATGATGGTATATTCCCTGCAAGGAAGAGAGGTCTGGGAAGGTGGAGAGGGATTACTTTGAAGCACACTTAGCCAGCTGATCCCCACTTGAATATTGAAAGGGACCCCAAATAGATAGGGAGAGGGGAGGGGGATTACCTCAGGTAGGTAGTCATGCCCAGCCACCTAGGTAAAGAGAGAAATTATATCAGTGAGGAGGCAGAGACAGGCGGATATCAGCACCACTCCGATTGACTGCAGGGAATCTAACCTACCCAAGGGAAAAGGGGCAGATAGCCTTCTGAAAGGATAATTAACCCAAAGAAGAGGAATAGCACAGTGGAAGAATTCTTGCCTAGCATATATGAGTTCTCTGGTTTGCTACCTGACTGTTTCTGAAAAGATGATGTTACTAGGTTATTAGGCATATAGTTGAATCTTTACAACAGAGAATATATATAGACATTTTGTTGTATTGGATTTTATTGATCTATTATTTTTTTCAAAAATAAAAAGTTCCTTTTTAAAGTTTCCCTTTAAAACCCAGTTCGAAACCTGCAGAGGGAAGGCTGGAGGGTGAATGATAGAGGAACACCAGCAGCCTGAGAAGATCCCTAGGGGTCTAAGAGATAAGGTGGTTTATCCATGTTTATTTTTTTCCTTCTGTATCTATTTTATAAAAAACGAGTCACTGCTTTCTTGTTTCTTGCTTGTTTTATATTCCCCTCCCTTCGTTTCTCTGCTTGCTTATTTTTCTTTATTTTTCTTTTTTTTCCCTTTGGTTACAAATCTATTCTTCCTATGCTACTTCTTTTCACCCCTTCATCTTTATAAATTTTGTTTTCTTTGTTGTTCTTCCATTCCACCTCTTTTGTTTGGTCTCTAATTTTTCTTGTTTGTATTTCTCCCTCTCTCTTTTTTTCTCTTTATTACTTTTTCTTTTCTCTCTATTCTTTTTTCTTTTCCCCTCTTCTTGCCATTCTAGCCTTTTAATTCATTCTATATATTTTGCTGTATTTGGTTTCTTGTTTCATTCTTTGTATTCCACTTACCTAATCTTATTCCTCAGTGCTTTTTACTTCTGTTAATTTTTCTATTTCTTAGGTCTTGTATGGTTGCTCTCATACTTGTTACTCTTATCATTACTATTATTCTTTTTGTCTTCCTATCTCTTTCCTTTTCTCTGGTCCTAATTTTTTTTCTTTCAAAAGAACAGAGACAGATCTCTCTCACAAAAAATGTCTGAGTGGGAGCAAAATCTTGCCTGAGTGAGCTATTTTGGAAACCCACAGAGTAGGAGGCTTCAGACCACCAATCTGGAGGGAGATGGACATAGAGAAAAATTCCTCAAGGTGCTGCTGGATTGATTAACAGTTGTTGTGTTCCCTCTTCTTTAATTTCCCATTTTCTGTGTATACCAATTTAGCTTACCAATGCTATCTCTTTTCCTTCCTTCATCTTTTTATCTTCTGCTTCCTGTTGTTGTTCTTACATGCCTCCTCTCTTTGTTTAGTCCTCAGTTTTTTGCGGTTTTTATTTCTATCTCATCTATCCTGATTTTTTTAAATTAACTTTTTTCTTTTTGTCTTTTTTTTTCCTCTTTCCCTCTCTCATCATTCTAGCCTTTTTAATCATTATATATTTTTTCTTTATTCAGTTTCCCATTTCATTGCTGGTACTCCACTTTTTTATTTCTGTCACTCTACATAAAATTAAATAAATTAAATATTCAATTTCCAAGGTTTTATATGGTTCCTCTTCTAATGATTTCTATTATTAATATGATAACATTTTGCTTTTCTTACCTCTTTCACTTTCTCTGGCCCTAAACTTTTCCTTGAAGGGAACATAGAAAACAGCAAGGGAATAGAATAAAAAGAGCAGCATGTAAAAGAAAACTTAACACATACACACAAACAGCAATTAAATAAAACCCTAGAGTAAAAAGAGAAGATAATCAACCAAATAAACCTATCAAGATAAAAAGATGACCAGAGAGCAATAAAAAATTACAAACCATACTAAGAAACAAGAAAACACGGCCCACTCCACTGAACAAACTAAAAACCAGGAAGAGATGCAGAACAGTGAATAACTAATCAAAGTTGTCCAAACAATTATCATGGAAAAACTTAATGAAGTGAAGGAAGAGAATAAGGATATTAAAAGAACACTGGGAGAACATAACAGAGAAATTTTAAACATACATAAAAATATAATGGATATGACAGTGATAAATGTCACAATCCAGGAAATCAAAAAGACACTGGAAACACATAACAGCAGATTTGAACAGGCAAAGATGATGATTATCAATGTAGAAGACAGTACATCTGGAATCAAACAGATAGTAGAACAGATAGACAAAAAGATAGGGACTTAGGGATTTGAATGAGAACACAAAATATACAAACATATGTATCTTAGGCATCCCAGAGGGAGAAGAGAAGGGAAAAGGAACAGAAGAAGTGATGGAGGAAATAATGGCTAAATTATTTCCCTTCCTGGACATGTACATCTTATTGATGGAGATGGATGTACATGTCCATGAAGGGCAGTGCACCCCAAACAGTATAAATCTCAAGAGGCCTTCTTTAAGATATATAATCATCAAGCTGTCCAATGCTCAAGACAAGGAGAAAATACTGAAAGGGAAAAGAGAACCATCACATACAAGGAAAGCTCAATAAGATTAAGTGCTGATTACTCATCTGAAACCATGGAGGTATGATATAGGTAAGGTCATAAAGAAAAAAACTTCCAGTCAAGAATTTTCTATCCAGAAAAGGTGGCATTCAAAAATAGTGGCAAGTTCAAAATACTCACAGATAAACAGAAATTAAGGGAGTGTGCCAATCAGAAACCAGCCCTTCATGAACTACTAAAGGGAGTTCAGCAGGTTGAAAGGAAAAAATAGGAAAGAGAGACTTGGAGGAGAGTGTAAGAACAAGTAAAAAGACAAAAAGAGAAATAAAAGCAACATATGACATACTTAAACCCAAAGAAAATATTGCTAATGTAATTAGCTCCTTGAGAGTAATAACACTGAATGATAATGGATTAAACTCAACAATCAAGAGACACAGACTGGCAGATTGGTTAAGGAAATATGACCCATCTATATATTGTCTACAAGAAGCCCACTTTAGGCCTAGGGATCCAGGAGGCTTACAGTGAATAGCTGGTAAAAAAAATCTTACAAGCAAGCAATAACCAAACAAAGCAGGAGTAACTATACTAATATCGGAAAAGATAGACTTTAAATGTGAAGCTATTGTAAGAGACAAAGACAGACAATATATATTATTAAAGAGATAATCTTTCAAAAAGAAAGAACAATCTTAAACATTTATTCACCTAACCTGAGGACCTCAAAATACAAGAGACAAATACTGGAAAAACTAAGGGGAGAAATAGATGCCTCTACAATTATACTGGGGGAATTTAATGTACAATTATCACCAGTAGAAAGAACATTTCAACAGAAAATCAATAAGAAACAAAGACTTTGAATAATACTTTAGAGGACCTGGATCTAATAGACATATACAGAACTCTATACCCAAATACAGCAGGATATACATTTTCTCACATGCACGTGGATCACAATCCAAGATAGACCACATGCTAGGTCACAGAAAAATTCTCAATGAATTAAGAAAAATTGAGATTATACCACAAAGTAATTTCTCTGAAAACAATGGAATGAAGCTGGAAATCAGTAAGGGTTGGAGAACCAGAGCTGGCACAAGGATATGGAAGTTAAACCACATACTCTTAGACAAACAGTTGGTCAAGGAGGAAATCTCAAAAGAAATCAGTAACTACCTTGAAATGAATGAAAATGACAGCAGAACATATGAAAACCTATATGATGCAGCAAAAGCTGTACTGAGAGGGAAATTCATAGCCAGAAATGCATATATCAAAAAAGAAAAAGGAGCTAAAAACAAAGACCCCACCACAAACCTGGAGGAATTAGAAAAAGAACTGAAAACTAAGCCCAAAGGAAGTAGACAGAAGGAAATGACAAATATTAGAGCAGAACTAAATGAAATTAGAAACTAAGAAAGCACTAGAAAATATAAACAAAACCAAAACCTAGTTCTTTGAGAGGATAAATAAAATTTACAAACCCTTATCTAGACTAATAAAGAAAAAAAGAGAAGATGCAATTACACAAAATAAGAAATGAGGAAGGGGATATACCATTGACCCCACAGAAATAAAGAGTATCATAGGAGGATACTTTGAAAAAATATATGCCAACAAGAACGACAATTTAGAGGAAATGGTCAACTTCCTAGAAACTCACAAGCAGCCTACATTGACAACAGAAGAAATTGATAAACTCAACAGACCATTTACAAGTAAAGAGATAGACTCAGTCATTAAAGACCTCCCAACTAAGAAGAGCCCAGGACTAAATAGCTTCACAAGTGAATTCTACCAGACATTTCAGAAAGAATTAACACCAATCCTACTTAAACTCTTCCAAAAAAACAGAAGTAGAAGGAACATTGCCAGACTCATTCTATGATACCAACATTACCATAATACCAAACACAAACAAAAATCCACAAGAAAGAAAAATTACAGACCTATCTCTCTAATGAACCTAGATGCTAAAATCCTCAACAAAACACTTGCTAATTGTATTCAACAACACATCAAATGAATTATACACCATGACCAAGTGGGTTTCATCCCGGGTATGCAAGGATGGTTCAAGGTAAGAAAATCAATCAGTGTAACACATCACATAAGCAGATCAAAAGGAAAAAAATATCCATCATCATCTCTATAGATGCAGAAAAAGCATTCAACAAAATACAGCACCTTTTCCTGATAAAAACACTGCAAAAGATAGGAATAAAATGAAACTTTTTGAACATAATAAAGGGTACATATGAAAATCCCACAGATAACATTATATACAATGGTGAAATCTTAAAAGCTTTCCATCTAAGATCAGGAAAAAGACAAGGATGCGAACTATCACTGCTCCTATTTAACATCATCTTAGAAGTATTTGCTCAAGCACTGAGGCAAGAAAAATATATAAATGGCACCCAAATTAGAAAGGAAGAAGTAAAAATTTCATTATTTCCAGACATCATGATTCTATAGTTAGAAAGCCCTGAGTAATCCGCAACAAAGTTTCTAGAACATACATATGAGTTCATTATAATTGGAGGCTATAAGATCAATGCTCAATACATAGTAGCATTTCTGAACACCAGTAATGAACAATCTGAAGTGGAAATCAAGAAAAAAATATACCATTTGAAATAGTAACAAAAAGAATCAAATACATAGGAATAAATTTAGCTAAAGATGTAAATGACTTCTACACAAAAAAGTACACAACACTATTAAAGGAAATCAAAGAATACTAAATAAATGGAAGAATATTCATTGTTCATGGATAGGAATACTAAATATCATTAAAATGTCTACCCTACCCAAACTAATCTACAGATTTTAATGCAATAAAAATCAACACAGCATCTTTCACTGAATTGGAAAAACTAACTACAAAATTTATTTGGAGGGGTAAGAGTCCCTGAATTGTCAATGACATATTGAAAAAGAAAATTGAAAATGGAAGAATCACATTACCTGACTTTAAATCATACTACAAAGCTACAGGGGTCAAAACTGCATGGTATTGACACAATAATAGACATAGTTACCAAGGGAACCCAATTGAGAGTTCTGATATAGATCCTCATATACACAGTCATCTGATATTTGACAAGGCAATCAAGCACCCTTAGCTGGGAGAGTATGGTCTCCTCAACAAGTGGTGCTTGGAGAACTGGATATCCACATCCAAAATAATGAGAGAGGAACACCATCTCACACCTTTTATAAAAATCAACTCAAGATGGATCAAAGATTTAAATATACGAGCCAAGACCATGAAAACCTTGGAAGATAATGTAGGAAAGCACCTACAGAACCTCATCATAGGAAATGGTTTTGTGAACTTTACACCCAAACCACAAACAATAAAAGAAAAAATAGATAAATGGGATCTCCTCAAAATTAAAAACTTTTCACCTCAAAGGATGTTATCTTGAAAGTAAAAAAGGCAGCCTACCCAATGGGAGAAAATATTTTGAAAGCATGTATCTGATAGGAGCCTAATATCCAGCATATATGAAGAAATCCTACACCTCAAAAATGAAAAGGCAAACAACCCACTTAGAAAATGGGAAAGCAACTTGAAAACACACTTCTCCAAGAAAGAAATAAGAAATACAAATTGCTAAAAGGCACATGAAAAGATGCTCAGCATCACTAGTATTAGGGAAATGCAAATCAAAACTACACCGAGATGCTATCTTACATCCATTAGACTGACAGCTATTAAAAAACTATAAGTGTTGGGGAGGATGTGGAGGAATGGGTACCCTCATCCATTGCTGATTGAATTGTAGAATGATACAGACATTGGAGAGGACATTTTGGCATTCCCTCACAAAACTAACTATAGAAATGCCATATGATCCAGCAATTTCACAGCTGGTTATAAATTCAGAGGTATTGAAAGCAAAGACATGAACAAAAATATGCACACCAATGTTCATAGTGGTATTATTCAGTATTGCCAAAAGTTGGAATCAACCCAAATGCCGATCAACAGATGAATGGATAAACAAAATGTGGTACATACACACAATGGAATATTACTCAGCTGTAAGAAGGAATACAGTGCTAACACAGGGCATAACATGGATGAATCTTGACCTTATGTTGAGTGAAGCTAGCCAGGAATTGAAGGACAAATATTACATGACCTCACTGATATGAATTAAGCAAATTGATTAGACTCAGAGAGCTATTGTCTGGAATATAGGTTTACAGGAAATAAAAACAGAGAGTTTGTGAGCCAATGCCCATACGGATGTATTATATGATAAGATGAAAGTGTGTAATTGTGCATTGAAGGGATATGACAGGAGGGTAGAGATATTATTAGGTTGGTTGGTGCAAGATTGACAGGTGGTTAGGTTGGAGAGTGGGTTGGAAGTTCCACAGAAATGGGGCGAGGGTTGGGAGAAGGACCAGGTGAACACTGGGGATTGACAGGTATGTGGTTGAAAGGACAAAGTTGGGAATGCTCTTATGGCAACATGGCAAGGAAGGGTTACTGGTTTAAGATATTGTATGGGGGGCATTTGGGACAGGGTGCACCTGGAGTAGGCTTCTAAGGAGTGTGTGAATGATCATTTTGTCATAATGTGTTGTGTCATTGGGTGGAGATCCACAAAATTAGCAGTCCAAAATTTGGACTCCTATCTTATGGAGGACGGATATGTTCACAGAGGGTCAAGAGTGTCTCGAGAGCATGGGTGGTTTCTAATAGGGGAGGACAAACCGTTGTGTCAAGTCCTCAGTGTTGTTTCAAGTAACTATGAATCTTGTCATCTAAGGAGTGAAACTAAGGGTCACCATCGGCCCTGAGGGGAGGAGGAGGGAGTAATATAATAGATGGAGCATGGGGTATTTAGTGGACAGTGGCAGTGTTCTCTGTGATCTTGCAATGATGGACACAGGCCATATAAATTATTATCAAACTTTATAAAACCGTACAGTCTAAAATGTAAACCATATTGTAAACCATTGTAAACCATTGACTATGTCTAGTAGCTATGTTTCACTATTTGTACATCAGTTGTAACAAAGGTACCATCCACATATAAAAATGTATTAATATGGGAAGGGGAAAAAAGGAGAGGATGTTATGTATATCGGGATCCCCTGTATTCTTATGTGACTTTACTGTGACCTAAAACTTCTGTGAAAACAAAATGCAAAAATTTAAGACATTGGGGAATAAATGGAAGAAAATGTCACTGTACATACATGACACCAGATATTACAGTAATGAAAAACAAAATGTCAAAAAAATTTTAATATTTCCATTATTTTTAATATACCAATCTTTTAATTTAATTTAATTTTTAGTTTTTTAAAGTTTTTATGTATTTTGTTTCTTATATTTAAACCTGTCATTATTATTTCATTTTCCTATTAATTGTATTTGGCTATTTTATTGGCTTCATTTTTGAAAAAGCTTTGGATCACAGAAGGGTTTCCAAAAGGACAGGGGACAATCATTGGTGTGGGGTGTCAGTGATGGGGGATACATAGGAGGAAGTTCTCCTGGGCATACATATAAGATATATAAATATGTTCAAATGTTCATGGGGCATTGTCACAATGGGGGCAGACTCACACAATAACCAAGAGAATATTGAATTCCATTCCTGGAGGGCTCTTACACATTCTGTAATGGAGCAGCAACAGTCCCCCAAGTGCTGGGGCAATGACTGCAAAGGAGGGTGATCAACTGATGGGCCCTTGATATTGACAACTATGCTTATGAGCCTTTTCTCTTGAAATTGAAAGTTAGCCTAGTGTTGTGGGGTGCCTAAGGGTTGCTTCCTGAGAGCCTCCTTGTTGCTCAAATGTGGCCTCTTTCTAATCCCAACTCAGCATATAAATACATTACCTTCCCCCCAGCGTGAGACATGACTCCTGGGGATGACCCTCCCTGGCACCGAGGGATTACTACCCAGCACCAGCTAATAATGCAACTAGAAAAAGAACTCAAATAAAAGGGGGGAAAGGTAATAACAAATGGGTTTATATGGCTAAGAGACTTGAAAGTGAGTTGGGAAGTCATCCCAGAAGTAATACATATGAACATCTCAGCAGGATTGCATAAAGTGCCAAAATGGATACTACTCCAAATAGTGGGGCTCCTGAGGGCTCTGGAGACATCCAGGTCCTATGGTCAGGGCAGATAGCTCCAGAGCTTGATGCCTTGCCAATGGGCCCTACTTTGAAGTTTGTGTTCCTGAGAGTGACAGAGTTGGACTCAATTCTGGCTTCCCTACACATGACTCATCTGTCCCTTCTAAAGCTATAGTTTGTGCTGAAGTTTGTAGGTGTACATCCAAGGAACTGGAATCTTTGGGCTGCATATGTGCCAGCTGGGCCTGGAGCCTCAGTGGAGATGCAACATCTACTCTCCAGTTCATTGGACTCACCTAGGAAAACTAACAAGGAGGTGAGGATGGAACACCACCATAACAATGAAAGAAGAGAGCTTACAATTGCAAGCAAGAGAGTCCCTTCCATCAGCTGTGTGGGATCAAAGCCCCCTCTCAATTACAGGTGGACTGGAGATCACCATCCCAGAATCTTCAGGAATGGGGAATGAACTATGGACTAGAGTGGACTTCCTGGTATTCTAATATAGACATATTGTGATTCTAGCCATGGAATAAATTGCAATATTGATGTAGAGGCGGTGGGCACTGGAGGCTCTGTGTGCAGGGAGAGGGAAAAATAGTTGTAATACTGGTTTTGGAACTTGAGAATTGCCCTGAATGATATGCAACTACAGATATAGGCCATTTTATATCATCCTATAACATGCAGAACTGTGTGGCAGAGAGTGTAGACCAGAAGTTGAACTATGGTCCATGCTCAGTGGCAATGCCCCAGGATGCATTTATCAATTGCAATGAATGTGCCACACTAATGATGGATGTTTATGTGGGAGGGTGTGGGAGATGTGGGGATTGTGGGTCATATGGGAATCCTTATATTTTTGTCCAATATTTATATAATCTAAATATCTTTTTTTAAAATGTAAATCAATATGTGCTGTGTGGTCAGGCCCAGGGATCTCAGGTTTACTTGCCTGAGCTGGCCTCAGCCCCCCATGGGCACTGCTCCTGAATTAATGGTTAAGGGCTCATAGTGTCTGCCATGGAAGGGAAAAATGGAGAGGGACCACTTCAGCCTCACAGAAGCATGTAGAGTTGGACAACTGAGATATTAGGTTTGTTGGATATGTGGAAGACACAGGGTTGTGCCTCCAGCAGATGCCAAGTTGAGACTTCATCACCCACTGAACAAGACTAGGGTCTGATCAAACAATAGTGGTAAACTCATGAATTATTCCAGTGCAAGATATCATCTTCCAATGCCAGCATAGCAAGCAGCAACCAAAAGACACTACTTGAAAGCCAGAGACTAAAGCCAGTGTCCAAATGACACTACTTGAAAGCCAGAGACTAAGGACAACACTTCCAAAATGGGATTTTAACCCTCCCCCAGGGGTGTACATGGGTTTGTTTTTCTCCTTCATATGCTTGAACACATCTTATAGGAAACAGAAAGAGTGGGAGACTCTCCAAAACTACATATTTTTATCAAAAGATAAACTAAATATATCCTAAAAGGACTGTTTAAATTATCTGCTCGGACTAAGATTAAGATGGATTTGACACTTAGTTAATGTCAAAATTTAGTTAAATTAGAAGATTAGTTTAACTAAGACAAATGACACTATCATGTTTTTCTTTTATTTTTAAAGATACTTAGATTACATAAATGTTACCCCCCCAAAAATGTAGCCCCACACCTTACCCCTCCCATACTTTCCCACATTAATAACATCTTTCATTTGTGTTACATTTGTTACATTTGATGAACACATATTAGAGTATTGCCCCCAAGTGTGAATTATAGTTTATATTATACCTTATACTCTTTCCCAAACAATTTTATAAATTATGACAAGATATATAATGGTCTGTATCTGTCATTGCAATGTCATTCAGGACAATTCCAATGTTCTGACAATGTCCCCATATTACACCTATTTTTCCATCTTCTTTCCCTCAGAACCTCTGGTGACCACTGCCTCCACATCAATGATAGAAGTTCTTCCAAAACTAGAATAATAATGACTTTAGTAGAATAACAGTAAGTCTACTCTAGTCCATTGTTCATTCCCCAATCCTGAGAATTCTGGGATGGTGATGCCCACTCCACCTTTAATTTAATGGGGCTTATATCTCATTGGGCAGATGGATGGGACTATCTTGCGTGCAGTTGCAATCTATCTGTTCCTTGGGATGGTCATTGTCCATCATCATTTCCTTGTTGGTTGTCCTGGGTGAGTCCAAAGAACTGGAAAGAAGGTTTTGCAATTCTGTTGAGATTCAGGGCCTGAATGGTATATTGAAAGCCCAAAGATTTAAGACTCTTGGACATACACCTATCAACTCTAGTACCACTTATAGTCTCAAATAGAAGGATCAGAAGAACCATGTGTAGGGAACCCAAAACTGTGGTCACTTAAATGCCAATGTAGGACCCACACACAGTGTCCCAAACTCATGAGCTGCCTGCCCTACCTACAGTTTCTGGATGTCTCTGGAGCCCTCAGGTGCCCTACTATTTAAAGTAATATTTACTTTGGCATTCAATGAGATCCTGCTGAGATGTGCTTAATGAAACTTCATGAATGACCTCCCCACTCACTTTGAAGTCTCTTAGACATATAAACTCATTTGTCTTTACCTTTTCCCCCTTTTGGTCAAGGTCTTTTTCCAGTTGCATTGCTTGTTGGTGCTTGGTAGTAATCCTTCAGTCCAGAGATGCTCATTCCTAGGAGACATGTCCCATGCCAAGGAGAATGTAATGCATTTAGCTGAGTTTGGCTTAGAGACAGGCCACATTTGAGCAGCAAGGAGGCTTGCAGGAGGTAACTCTTAGGCCACCTAAAATACTAGGCTGTTTCAATTTCAAGGAAAAAAGGTTCATAAGTACAATCATCACTACCAAGGGCCAATCAATAGTCCATTCCCCTTCACTAGTCACTGCCCTTGTACTGAGGGGATTCTTGCTCTCTTACTAAGGAATGTGACAGAACTCCCCAGGATGGGAATTGGATATTCTTTTGGTTATTGTGTGTAACTCCACCAACCAAGACATTGCCCAATGAACACATGAACTCATTTGTATGCCTCATATGTATGCTCCAGGTGAACCTCCTCCCATGCATGCACCATCACTGACACCCATCACTAATCATCCTCCCCTGTCAGTTTTATGCCTTCTGTGATAACTTCTTAAAAAATGAAACCAACAGAATAACCAAATAAAATTTATAAGAAAATGAAATAATAATGATAGTTTTAAAATTGACAAATAAAATACAAAAAATGAAAAGATTTTTAATTAATAAAAAATAAAATAATATATATTTTTTAAATTTTAATATTATGTCTTTCATACCGTAAGTTCTGTTGTGTTATATGTACAGTGAAATTTTCATCAGTTAATTCCCCAATATTTTTTTTTCTTCTTAAAAGAAGCTTTAGGTTACAGAAAATTCACGTACAGAATGTAGGGAGTTCCCAATACCCAACATCCTTCTCCCTTTCCCCTTTCCCCTATTGATAACATTTTACATGTGGATGGTACCTTTGTTATAACTGATGTACAAATATTGAAGCATTGTTGCTAACCATAGTCAATGATTTGCAATATGGCTTACATTTTGGACCATACACATTTATCAATAGTGAGAAAATTGTACATGGCTTGTATCCATCATTGCAAGATCATGTAGAACAGTTCCAATGCCCCAAAATGCCTCCTGTTCCATCTATTCTATTCCTCCCTTCCCATCCCCTCAGGACCAATGGCAACCACCAAGCTTCACTCTTGAAGAACAGGATTCATAGTTACTTGCAACAACATTGAGGACTTGATATATTGGCCTGTCCTCCCCTATTAGGCACTTCCTATGCTCTAGAGAGACTCCCACTCCTCTATTTGAGAACATAGCAGGAATGCCTAGGATGGAAGTCCAACACTTTTCCACTTTTTATGTGGGTCTCCACACACTGATACAATGCACTATGTCAGGATGAACACTCACATACTCCCTAGAAGCCTGCCCCAGGTGCACCCTGTCCCACATGCTTACTCATCCAACACCCCAAACAAGTAAGCCCCCTTACATATGTGCCAAAAAAATTTCCCAACATTGTAGTTTGAACCACACACCCACAAATCCCCAGAGCTCAACTGCTCCCTCCCTTGACTCTACCCCCAGTTCCACGGACCATGGAAACCCCCCACCCTACCACCTCACAGGCCAGCACTGCACAACTCAATAGCATTACTACACCACTGTCATGCCCATCCACTCACAACTAAATCCTTCCATCTTATCTTAGATTTTGCCCATATGGGCATTGGCTCACAACACCTTAATCCTTTTCTGTCTCCTATAAACCTATCTTCCAGACTCTAGCTCAATTTGCTTAATTCATATCAGTGAGGCCATGTATATAATTGTTCTTCAGTGCCTGGCTTGATTCACTCAACATAAGTTCAAGTATCATCCATATTATCCTATGTGTTAATACTTCATTCCTACTTACAGCTGAGTAATATTCCATTGCATCTATATACCAAAGTTGCTTAGTCATTCATCTGTTGATGGGCATTTGGGTTGTTTCCAACTTTTGGCAATAGTGAATAATACCTGTATGGACATTGTTGTGCATATATCTGTTCGTGTTCCTGCTTTAGCTTCCTGAAGAAGGGCCAACTGTCCTCCATAATGTTTGCACCATTCTGCATTCCCACCAGCAATGGATAAGGGTTCCCATTCCTACACATCCTCTCCCCAACAATTTTGGTCCTCTATTTTTTTTTTTAATAGCCACCAGTCTCATGTGTGTAAGATGATATATCATTGTAGTTTTCAGTAGTATTTCCCTAATAGCTAGTGATAATGAGCATCATTTCATGTGCATTTTGTGCATTTGTTATTCTTCTTTGGAGAAGTGTCTATTCAAATCATTTGTCCATTTTTTTAAGTGGGTTTTTTGTCTTTTTTCTTTCAAGGTGTAGGATTTCTTTATATATGCTGGATGTTAGGCTCTTGTCAGATACATGGTTGCCAAGTATTTTCTTCCATTGAGTAGGCTGCCTTTTTGCTTTCTTGATAAATTCCTTTGAGGTGCAAAAGTTTTTAATTTTGATGACGTCCCCATTACATATTTTTTCTTTTGTTGTTCATGGTTTGGTTGTAAGGTTCACAAAACCACTTCATAATAAAAGATCTTGTAGATGCTTCTCTACATTATCTCTGAAGATCTTTATGGTTTTGACTCTTATATTTAGATCTTTAATCCATCTTGTGTTAAGTTCTATATAAGGTGTGAGATCACATTTCCTCTCAATCTTTTGGATATTGATATCCAGTTCTCCAAGAACCGTTTGTTAAAGAGGCCATTCTTTCCAAGTTGAGTGGGCTTGGTGGCCTTGTTGAATATCATTTGACTGTATATGTGAAGATATATATCAGAACTCTCAATTCAATTCTGCTGGTCAATATGTTTATCCTTGTGCCCATACCATACAGTTTTGGCCACTATAACTTTATAATATTTTAAAGTTAGGCAGTGTGATTTCTCTGATTTCATTTTTCTTTGGCTATTTAGGACTCCTTGCCTTTCCAAATAAATTTCACAATTAACTTTTCCCATTCAGTAAATAAGTGTTGTGGTCACTTTTATTGGGATTGCATTAAATCTGTAAATCATTTTGGGTAGGATAGACATCTTAATGATGTTTAGTCTTCCTATGCATGATGAGGGAATATTCTTCCATTTATTTAGGTCTTCTTCAACTTCCATCAAGTGTTGTGTAATTTTTCTGCATACAAGTCCTTTTCATCTTTAGTTAAATTTATTCCTATGTATTTGATTCTTTTATTTACTATTGTAAGTGGAAATTTTTTCTTTATTTCCACCTCAGATTGCTCATTATTGGAGTACAGAAATGCTACTGATTTTTGCACATTTATCTTATAACCTGCCACTTTACTGGACTCATTTATAAGCTCTAGAAGCTTTGTTGTAGATTTCTCAGGGCTTTCGAGGTATAGGTTCATTCCATCATCAAATAGTGAAATTTTTACTTCTTCCTTTCAAATTTGGATGCTTTTAAGATCTTTTTCTTGCCTAAGTACTCAAGCAAGTACTTCTAACACAATGTTAAATAAGAGCATTACCGTGGGCATCCTTGTGTTGTTCCAGATCTTAGAGGGAAATCTTTTAGGATTTCACCATTGAATATGATGTTAGCTGTGGATTTTCCATATATACCCTTTATCATGATGAGGAACTTTCCTTCTATTCCTCTCTTTTGATGTGTTTTTATCAGGAAATGTGCTGTACTTAGTCAAATGATTTTTCCGCATCTATTTGGATGATCATTTGAATTTTTTTCTTTTGATCTGTTTATGTAGTGTATTACATTGATTGATTTTCTTATGTTAAACCATCCTTGCATACTAGGGATGAAACCGACTTGCTCATGGTGTATAATTCATTTGATGTGTTGTTGAATATGATTAGAAAGTATGTTATTGAGGATTTTGGCAACTAGGTTCATTGGAGAGATTGGTCTATAGATTTACTTTCTGATTGTGCCTTTGTATGGCTTTGGTATTATGGTGTTTTGGCATCATAGAATGTTAGGCAATGTTCCTACCACTTCTATTTTTCAGAAGAGTTTATGCAGGATTGGTGTTAGTTCTTTCCAGAATGTTTGGTAGAATTCACATGTGAAGCCACCTGGTCCTGGGCTTTACTTAGTTGAGAGGTTTTTGCTGACTAATTCTATCTCATTACTTGTCATTGGTCTGATGAGTTCATCAAATTCTTCTTTTGTCAATGTTGGCTGCTTGTATGTTTCTAGGAATTTGTCCATTTCCTCTAAATTATCCATCTTGATAGCATAGAATTTTTCAAAGTAGCCTCTTATGATACTCTTTATTTCTGTGGGTCACTGGTGATACCCCCTTCCTTGTTTCTTATTTTATATATTTGCATCTTCTGTCCTTTTTCTTTGTTAGTCTAGCTAAATGTTTGTCAATTTTATTAATCATCTCATAAAACCATCTTTTGGTTTGTATGTTTATTCCAGTGCTTTCTTATTTTCAATTACATTCAGCTCTGCTCTAATCTGTTATTTCCTTCTTTCTACTTCCTTTTGGGTTAGTTTATTGTGCTTTTTCTAGTTCCTCCAGGTGTGCAATTGGGCTTTGATTTTAGCTCTTTCTGCTTTTTTAATATAGCCATTTGTAGCTAGAGTTTCCTCAGTACAGCTTTTGTTGCATCCCATAGGTTTTGATGTGTTGTGTTGTCATTTTCATTTGTTTCAAGGTAGTTACTGATTTCTTTTGCATTTTCCTCTTTGATACAGATTGTCTGAGTGTGTTGTTCAACTTCTATATCTTTTTGTTCAAATCTGCTTCTCTGTGCCTTACTGAAGTCTATATTCATTCCATTGTGGCCAGAAAAATTGCTTTATATAATTCAATCTTCCTGATTTCATTGAGAGATTTTCTGTGGCCTAACATGTGATCTATCTTGGAGTATGATCCATGTGCACTAGAGAATAATGTATATTGTGCTCTATTTGGGTATAACGTTCTGTATGTATCTATTAGGTCCAGATCCTCTAATGTATTATTCAGGGTCTTTGTTTCTTTATTGATTCTCTGTTGAGATGTTCTGTATTAATTAATGGTGATAATGGTGTATAAAAGTCCCCACTATAATTGTAGAGGCATATATTTCTCCACTTCATTTTTTCAATGTTTGTCTCATGTATTTTGATGTGCCCTGATTAGGTGCATAAATGTTTGTGTTTGTTCTTTCTTCTTGATAGATTATCACTTTTATTAATATATAGTGGCCTTCTTTCTCTCTTACAATAGTTTTGCATTTAAAGTCTATTTTGTCCGATAATGGTAGAGCTACACCTACCCTTTTATGTTTATTGTTTGCATGTAAAACTGTTTTCTAACCATTCTCTTTCAGCCTCATGTGTCCCTTGTTGTAAGGTGAGTTTCTTGTAGACAACATATAAAGGGGTCATCTTTCCTTATCCATTCTGCCAATCTGTGTCTCTTGTTTGGAGAGCTAAAGCCATTTATATATGTCATATGCTGTTTTTATTTCTCTTTTTATCATTTTAATTATTCTTGCACTCTCCTCCAACTCTCTGCTGTTTGTTTGGTGTTTTGACCTGCAGATTTCTTTTAGTAGTTCTTAAAAGGCAAGTTTCTTAAGTTTCTCTTAACTTCTGTTTATCTGTGAATATTTTGAACTCTCCCTTATTTTTGAATGCCAGCTTGGCTGGATAGTGAATTCTTAGCTGGAAGTTGTTTTTTTTTTTTCCTGTTAGTGCCTTATCTATGTGAAACCACTGCTTTCTCACCTCCATGGTTTCAGATGAGAAATCAGCACTTAATCTTATTGAGCTTCCCTTGTATGTGATGGATCTCTTTTCTCTTGCTGCTTTCAGTATTCTCTTTTTGTCTGGAGTATTGGACAATTTTACAAGCATATGTCTTGGAGAAGGTCTGTTAGGATTTATACTGTTTGGGATGTGCTGCACTTCCTGGACATGTACATCCATGTCCCTCAAAATAGTTGGGAAATTTTCAGCCATTACTTCCTCCAACACTCATCTGCCCCCTTTCCCTTCTCTTCTTCCTCTGGGATGCCTATAATGCATATGTATGTGAGTATCACATTTTCATTCCAGTCCCTAACCCCTTGCTGGAATTTTTTCTATGATTTTATCTATCTGTTCTATGATCTGTATGAGTTCAGATGTACTGTCTTCCATATCGCTAATTCTTTTCTCTTCCTGTTCAAATCTGCTGTTATGTGCTTCCAGTGTATTTTTGATTTCTTGATTTTTGCCATTCATCACCATCATATCCGTTTTCCTTTTATGTATATTTATATTTTCTTTGGTATGTTTCCCAATGTCTTAATATCCTTAACCTCTTCCTTCACTTCATTAAGTTGATTCGTAATATTTTCTTGGACATCTCAGATTAGTTTTTCCATGTTCTGCATTTCCTTCTGTTTTTTTAGTTTGCTTGTCAGACTTGGCCATGTCTTCCTGTTTCTTAGTGTGGTTTGTATATTTTTGTTGCTTTCTATGCATCTGTTTATCTTGATGGGTTTATTCAGTTAGTTAGCTTCTCTTTCTACTCTAGGCTTTTATTTTGTTTTTGTTTCTGTGTATATGGTAAGGTTTCACTTTGATACTTCATTCCTCTTATCCTATTTCCTTGCTGATATCTATGTTCCCTTGGAAAAAAATTAGGACCAGAGAAAAGGAAAGAGATAAGAAGGGAAGAATAATAATATTAATAATAATAAAAAGGGTAGAAGACAAAACATAGAAGATCCAGGGAAATAAATAATTAATATGAGCAAAAATTATAAGAAGTACAGAGGAATAAGAATAGAAAAGTGGAATAGAAAAAAATGCAATATGAAACAAAATAGAGAAAAATATTGAATGAATTAAAAGGCTGGAATGATGAGAAGAGAGGAAAAGAAAAAAGGACAAAGGGAATTAACCACAAAAAATAAAAGTAAAAAAAGAATGAAAACAGAAAAAAAGAGAGAGGGAAATTAAACAAAAAATTGAAGACCAAACAAAAAGAGGTGGAATGAAAGAAAAACAACAGAAACTAGAAGGTAGAAAAGTGAAGGAAAGAAAAGAAATAATATAGGTAAAAAAAAAAATCGGTAAAAGAAAAAAATGGAGGGGTGGTGAGGAAAAGGGGGAAACAAAGCAAATAAGAAATCAACAACAGCAACTAAAACAATCAAACAAAGGAAAAACAAAACAAAATTACCAGTGATATAGTCTTCCCTCTTATGCCCCTAAGGAGTTTCTCAGACTGCCAGTGTTTATCAAACAATGACCCTGCAACCTTCCTTTTGCAGGTGATGTACCAAGTTTTAGCATGTAAAACAAGGGTGAAAAGGAACATTTAAAAAATTACACATCCAAGAAAATCTAAAACAAAAAGAATGCCTATATGTTTCTTGTCATAAGGTATCAGCTGGATTCCTGATAACCTGGTGTATCACTCTCTGAATCACTTCTCGAAGGAGACCCAGGAATAGAACCAGGGGCCATGTATATGCAAACAGAGTTCCAAACAGAATGTCATAAATTCAGTTTTCTAATTTTATTTTTCATATAACCTGGCTAATATTTCTTATATTAGAGTTAAGGAAAGTAAGGACCACATATTCTTTTTATTCTTTCCTCTGTTTTTCAATTTCTTAGGGAAGCAGACACGTTTCATAGCCCTAGTATGCTTCAAGTCCCTGCCAACCTGCAACTATGGCCTCTTGGGCAGTTTTTTGCAATCAGTTGACTGAGGAAAGGAACACTTGGGCTTTGTTTACAGATATCTTTGCATTATATAAAAGGACACATCAAAAATGGACAGCTGTAGCACTAAAGCCCATTTCTTGGATATCCCTGAAGGACACTGGTGAAGAGAAATCCTTCCAGTGGGCATAATTTTCAACATGGCACCTGGATGTTCATTCTGCTCTGAAGAAGAAATGGCTGGAGGTGTTTGTACACTGATCTATGTGATGTGTCCAGTAGTTTGACTGAATGTTCAGGGAGTTGAAATTAACATGATTGGAAAAGGTTTGGGAGAGAGGTAGGTGGGTAGACCTTTCTAAATGGGTGAAAACCATGGAGATATTTGTGTCTCGTGAGAGCTTACCAGAGGGTGACATCAGCAAAAAGGATTTTAGTAATCAAATGGATAGGAGGACCTATTCTGTGGATACCAGTTAACCTCTTTCCCAAGCCACTATGGTCATTGTCCAATCACTCAGAACAAAGTGGCCATGGTGATTGTGATGGAGGTTATGCATGGGCTCAGCAACATGTATTTCCCTTCACCAATTTGGTTATAGCCACTGCTGAGTGCCCAATCTGCCAGCAGCAGAGACTCACACTCAGCCAATATGGCACCATTCTCTGAGGTGATGAAGAGGCTTGTTATGTGGTGGCAGGTTGATCACATTGGACCACTTCTACCATGGAAGGAGCAGTATTTTGTTCCTACTGAGGTACATTCTTTAGATACTAATTTCCCTTCACTGCATACAATGATTTTGCCAAAATACTATCTGTGGACTTCTAGAATGCCTTATCCAATGTTAAAGTATTCCATGCTTCTGATCAATGAACCTGCTTCACAGCAAATGGAATGTGAGTATGGACATATGCTCATGGACTTCAATGGTTTTACCATGTTCCCCATCATCCTGAATTAGATGTATTGATAGGGGGTGGAATGGCCTTTTGAAGCCTCAATTACTGCACCATCTGTATGGCAATACCTTGCAGGGCTGGGGCAATGTTCTCCAGGAGATTGTACAGGATCTAAATCAGTGTCTACTCCATGGTGCTGTTCCTTTCTGGATTCACAGGTTCAGGAATCAAGAGGTTGATTTGGGAACAGCATCACTCATTATTATCCCTATTGATCTACTAGAAAAGTTTTTGCCCTCAGATCCCATGATGTTAAGCTCTGCCTATCTGCAGGTCTCATTTCCAATATAAGGAAACATAACAATGATTCCATGGAACTGGAAGTTAAGACTGCCACCTGGCCACTTTGGATTCCTCATGCCTCTGAATCAACAGACAAATAAGGGAATTACTGTACTGGCTGATTGATCCTGATTATCCAGAGGAAATAGGGCTGCAACTACACAATGGGAAAAGAGAGTTTGTTTGGAATAAAGGAATTCCCCTTAAGATGTCTCTTAGTACTACCATGCCCTGTGATTAAAGTTAAGGAAAATGGCATCAAAACATGCTGGACTACTAATGGTCCATGACACTCAGGAAAGAAGGTTTGGTTGACCCTTCTCCACTCCCAGGCAAAGAACCACAACCAGCTGAATTTGTGGCAGAGAGTAAAATAAATATGGACTGTGGAGAGAATGTATATCAATGATTGAGTGTCTGCATCCCATGTACGAAGTCATGGGTTCAACACCTGCTACGTCTTAGAAAAAGGAATATAGAATGGCTAGTGGAGGAAGGTAGCTATAAATATGATCTATGACCACAAGACCTGTTGCAGAAATGAGGACTGTAATGGTCATGAGTATTTCTTCCTTCATTTTGTTATGAATATTTGTAGATAGATAGATAAATAGAGATAGATAGATGGATGATAAATAGATATAAAGAGTTAGAGACACAGAAATAATCAGATATATATCAAATATCTTGTTTTTTTCCTCATCTTATCCTCTTCTCAGGTATAACATAAGTTGTGGTAACTTTATGTCATATGTTTAAGTTACAGTATATAAAGTTCAAGAATGAGTATTACACAAGGGTTTACATTCTCTTCTGAGGAAAGAGTGTGTTTTCAATTGTAAGCGGGATAATTCAATGATGTTAGGTGAAAGTATGACTGCTCTTGTTTTTATTTAGAGATTAAGTATGGTTCAAGTAGATATGTATGTGCCAGGCTGATGAAGGGTGGACTGTGGAGGCCAAGTTCTTGGGTCAATTTAGCTTGGTTTTGGTGCCCAGTTGGTTGTTCAAGCAAGCACTGGCCTGATGTTACTGTGAGGATACTTCATGGTTTAAATAATTTAAATTATTTTATATTATTTACATATATATTTAAATATAAACTATTTTAATTATTAGTTATTTGATTGTATCTATTGCTGATTACACATACAATCAACAAAGGAGTTTGCTTTCAGCACTGAGTGGCACATCTCATCCAATCATTCAAAGGCCTTAAAGAGAGAACAATTTCAGCAGCCATAAAGAAGAATCTCTACCTCTCCTTCATCCAGCCAGGTTCTCCAGGCAAATTCATCAAAACCTTCATCTGGCTGTCCTGTGGAATTCAGACTTGTCAATCCATATGGTTAAGTGGGCCTATTCCTATAATAAGTAAGATTAAATCAATCAATTAATCAATCAATCCTGCCAGTTCTTTTTCTCTGGAAAATCTTAACTAATACATTTGTATTTTTTTTAAGTTGTGGAAATAATTTTATTTATTTATTCAAATATTTATTTCATTTATTTATTATAATATGCTTATTTTTAAAAGATACTTAGATTATATAAATGTTACATAAGAAATGAGGGACTCCCTTAGGCCCTGCTTCCTACCCATCACACATTTTCCCACATTAACATCATCCTTCATTACTGATACACTTTTTAATATTTGATTGGACATTTTAAAAAATATGCTACCTAAATAAGAATAATGCTCATTTTCCGTTATACACCACTAGAAGCACTTTTTCCTCCTCCATTTTCCCTAAAATGAATCCACTATAAATTTCCCAAAAGGTCATGTTTCTCTTTTCCCATCTAAAACTTTACTATGTAATGTAAAATTGCTCTCCAAAG
>JAKSZT010052292.1:1740957-1906011 GCA_026826555.1 Tolypeutes matacus | reverse complement strand
ACATTTCAGACATGATTCTGAATTGAATATTCTTTGTGGTTCTCAGAGAGCACCCAGCAAGGCAGTTCTTGTTCCCCACAGCATCACTTAATAAAACACATTTTACTCATTGGCCCTTCTTTGCCTAACTATCCTCATTTTTGCTTCCCAAGCTCACCTTTCAAATTAATTGCACTGTGTTAAGGGGGCCCAAAATAAGACAAACTTCTAGTTGAGTTTAAATATGTGCATAACTTTTTTTGCTAAAATAATCTATCTGGCTCTGATTTTTTAAAACTCTGTTTTGGGTTTTTTTGGTGTATGTATCAAGAAATTAGTAACAGTGTTCTTTGGGGAGATATGAATGGAGGTGGTAAAGGAATGAGAAGAACATATTTCATTGCATGTCTCATATATTTTACTTTCCAAAATATGCAAAAGTATCAATTGTTCAATAACAAAACAAATTATTGTATGGAGCAGAGATACATTATGTCAGGGTATTCTCATGTTATTAATTTGGAACAGGGCTTATACCTTTATCCCTTTCAAAATGACAAAGAACACATTTTAAGATGATGTTAAAAGCATCTATAATTTAATTCAAATGGAAATTACCTGCTTTCTCAATTTTACCATGGTATAATTTTGAATGATAAATCAGTTTTCAATATTATCTAATTTACCAGTTATCTCCCTCATCAGTATCCTGATGTTTGCTTTAATATATAAACAAATTTAATATTAGTTGAAAGCAAACAATCAATTAAGTAAACCTTTTACTGATTTTTATTAATATGATCACATATGTTTTAATATGGATGACTGAATGTATTTTATGTATCTATATATGTTAGGTTTATAATATGCATATAGATCTATAAGTACATATGTAACTGTATGTAAATTTATAGTATTATATAGCTTTTCAAAGCTAGATATAAATAATTTATGGATCATCTAGTAACAAATATATGACTGCATACCCAACAGTAAATTGTGTTCATATATAAAAATCCTGTACTATGCTTTATAAGTAACAATAAACTGTAGAAAAGCATGAATTTAAATTATAAAACTGAACAAAATTATTTAAAATGTTACAATATAGATATCACATGGAAAAAAGTTTCCATGTTCTAAGATGAGGCCCATTTTTTACAGTCATATGTTACCTGGATTATTAGTTGATTTGTGGCTCAGTTAGAACTTTGAATATGGTAGGTTATTATAATAATTATCCAGTATATCAGAATTGAAGGAATAACTGGTGAATAGCTGGATGAATATAGATCAGCCATATTAGCAAGGATTTACTTCTCATTCTCTCTGAGGTTAGCAGCTTTTAAAGAAAACACCCTAGAGGTTTCTTAAAGCCTTTCCCATTTTCAATAGTAAAATATTCTTTTCTATAGTGAAGTTGAGTGCTTTGTGTTCAGTTACTCTTTTTACCTGGGGAGGCCTTAGACCTTGAAGGAAACTTTGCATATTGCTTGTGAAGTGGTCTGCCCCAGAGACCTCTTCCAGGAATAATTGCAAAAACCACCAGGCAAAATGGAGATAGATGCACTGGTGGCTCCCAACAAAGCTAGCACTCTGGAATGGCCTCAAAAGAATTGTAGGTATGTCCTGATGAATCATCTTTGGAAGCACCTGGACAATTATGTGTTTACTGGCTTTGTGAAAACATTTATAATATTTTAATGATACAATTATCAGTAAGCTTTCTAATGAGTCACCAAGTGACTTACTAGCAGACCAACAGCCAATTTCCAAGAAGTCTTTTCAATTGCAAAGAAACTGAAAAATTATGGCTTAAGCAGCTGCTGTTTGCTCTGTGTATCATGGTGAACTACAGGTCTCAGTGATCAAATGTCTTTATTGCAGATTAACAGTTGTTATAACCTGTAGTTTCAGAGAAGAAATAAATCCCGTAGGGACCTTCCAGATAATGTTTGTGGGCCATTCTCTGTTTTAGGAGAATGCATTCACATTTCAAAATTTCAAATTCTCTGGTTTGTGGTTAAATGAGCTGGAATAATTTAAAGAAATACCAAAAGTACTTTGATTCAGTGGTTCATTCTGTTTTTAGGTCCACTGAAATAATAAACCATGCTGTTAATTCTCAATATGTATAGATATATATCAGCTAGAACAACGCCTTTGCAGTCAGATTCCTTGAGTTTGAACAATGGTCTCCTCACTCACTTGTTAGGTATGTGACCTTAGGAAAGCTGATTAACATTTCTAAGATGCAATTATTTATCTGTAAAAAAGATAGGAATAGTACCTCTCTCATGGGCTTGCTGTGCATATTAAACTGTTTAGTGATTACTAATCACATGAATAGTGCCACACATGATAAGCACACAAGAAATGCTAGCTTTTATATTTCTATCACTATAAAAGAATGTCTTATTTTTCCAAGGTCATTTATTTCACAAAGTACATTTACATTTACGTTTTCAAAAATCATGTTCATTTTACAGAACGGAAATACTAAGATAAGGAAACCACAGTGACTTTGGCTAAGATTGCACTGGTATTGAGCAGGAATATCTGACTTCAAACACAGGTCTTCTGATCTAAGCCTGATGATCCCACTACCTCATAGCTATTTCCACCCCCAACTGCAATTGTTATTATAGGTAATCCCTTCCAAAAACATGATGGAAACCACAACTAGAAGAAATAAGCACAGGCTATTTTGTTTTGCTTAAGTTTAATATAACTTCAAATAATAGTTCTGGGTCCCCAGTGTGATAGAGTAAGCACATTCATCTTGTCTTTTCCACGAGGTGCAACTGTCGAAACTGAACTGAGAACATAGGAGGTTACTTAAGCACTCTTGAGGAGGTCTGGAGGTGTAGCACCCCAGAAAATCATGTTTTTACTTTTAATCTATTCCTGTGGGTATGAACCATTGTAAGTGGGAACTTTTGATGAGGCTACTTCAGTTTAGGAGATGTAGCCCACCTCATTCAGGAAGGGTCTTAATCCTATTACTGGAGTCCTTCATAAGTAGAATGAAATTCAGAATGAAAGCCACAGAGGGAGCATCTAGAAGCTGGACATCAACGGAATCTGAAAGAGAGGGGGAGATCCAGAGATGCCACCATGCGCCTTGCCACCTGAAAGAATAAGAACTGAGGGTCGCAGGTAACCAGTCCCAGAACACCAGTATTCAAGGAGAAAGCATCACCTTGACAGCTTGACTAGGGTCTTCTTTTAGCCACAAAACTGTATGCTAATATATTCCCAGTGTTTAAGCCAACCCATTTCATGGTATTTTCTTGAGCAACCCAGGAAAGTAAAACAGCCTTCAAAAGTAAATACTACAGGTGGATCTGGGAAGGAACACCAAACTAGCTTGGAATTTAGCCATTATTTTCCCTCTAGAATGTCCCAGTCTGGACTTAGAAACACTGAAATAGCAACAGGAACATCAAGGCATTTAAAAGCAGAGCATAGAGTGAGCTCCTAGAGAAGCCCTCTAACTGCCTCAAGGAGCATCAAAGGAGGAGAAGTAACCCTCTATTTGGTTTGTTTTTCTTCTCTTTTCTCTGTTCATTCATTCCCAGTCAGTTCTGTGGCAGTAGTGACAGGGGAAGCAGTGTGAAGAGAACATCCAAGAGTCAAAACTGATGGAGGGGACATTCCTCTCCATTCTGTGAAGTTACTGCTTCAAGGGTGGACCCGACCCCACAGATCTCTCTCTCTCTCTCTTTCCCTCCCTCCATCCCTCCCTCCTTACTGCTGTCCTCAGATTGAGTGCAAATGAGAAAGTATGTGGCAGAATGGGGTAACCAAAATCGGAGGTTTCTAGCCAAAGGACAAAAATGGGGAGCCCCAGAGAATGAAGAGTGAACAGAAAGATTATGTTGAAGAAACATAAATAAAAACACAATTTCCTTGCAGCCCAGACCTCTCCCCACAAAGGTAGAAGAGAAAGAAAAACTGTTTTATTATTGAATAATCATTAAATCATCAAATGATGCATCACTAGCCATCCACAAAGAGAATGCGAAGATGGAAAGACATCTTACCCTTTTTATATGGTTACAAGGATACACCCTATTATATACACATTCTCAAGATATTTCTGAGCTAGGCTTACAATTTTGAGCCAGGTGCCACCTGGAAGTTATATTAATGTTTTCCCAGGAAACTGGGAGATAGGACAGATATATTCCTTGATTACATTTTCAAATGAGAGAACCTAAAATGACAGGTTTTCTAATATAAATACTATGACATGAGAGAGAAGAGGATGCTTCTTCCCTTATGTTTAAGAGTGAGAAGTAAGCTTTTTATTTTTATATTTGTTTTCCCTTACAATTAGAGAGATAGGAGCTTGGGAAAGTTATCCTCAAGAAGTGGGACATATCTGAGGAAAATGGCCAAGATTTTGAAACGACATTGACCCAGAGCCTGCAGGAGGATGTTCTGCAGTCTGAACTCAAAGAGGTTGATTTTGCTTTAAAAAAAAAAAAAGGGGGTGTCAACATTTTCCATAGGATGAAAATAAGACCTAGGATATTCAAAATGTACAGGATACAGTTTAAAATTATTCAGTATACAAAGAACCATGAAAATTGTAAACTCATGCAGGAAAAAAGCAATCAACAGATGCCAATACTGAAAAGACACAGATGTTGGGATTGTTTGGTAAAGAATAATCTTGGTTTGATTCAATGAAGGGACCTAGATTAGATGAACTGATTAGGTCACTTTTGATTGGATTATGTCAGTTAGGTGTGACTCAGGTTGGGTCTCTGCCTTTTTACTGGAGCTGATATAAACAAAGACACAGGAAAAGGAAGCTGCCATATTTGATCCTGCCATGTGAGAGAAAGGACTCCAGGTTTGCCCACAGCTGAGCTCAGTGAGAGAAGCCCTGAGAGGCTCAAGTTGATGGGACAGTGAGAATAAGCACTCAAAACACTCCTTAAACAGATGGAATACTAGAAAGTCTTAGCAAAGAAATAGAAGATATAAAGAAGAATCAAATGGAAAATTTTGAACTGGGAATACAATAATCAAAATAAACTACTGGATATCCATATCCAAAAGAAAGAAGGCCAATATCTCACACCATATACAAAAATTAGCTCAAAATCGATCAAGGACCTAAATATAAAAGAGACAACCATAAAACTCCTAGAAGAAAATATAGGAAAACATCTTCAAGATCTTGTGGTAAGCAGTAGTTTCTTAAACCTTACATCCAAAGCATGAGCAACAAAAGAAAAAATAGATAAATGGGACTGCCTCAAAATTAAACACTTTTGCACCTCAAAGGACTTTGTCAAAAGGGTGAAAGGGGATCCAACTCAATGAGAGAAAATATTTGGCAATCACATATCTGATAAGGGTTTAAAATCCATGATATACACAGAGATCATACAACACAACAATAAAAAGAGAATGTAGCTAAATAAAAAAATGGGCAAAAGACTTGAAAATACAATTGTCCAAAGAAGAAATACAAATGGGAAAGAAACACATGAAAAAATGTTCAACATCACTAATGATTAGGGAAATTCAAATCAAAACTACAATGAGATATCCATTCACATCTATTAGACTGGCAACTATTAAGAAATCAGAAAACTGTAAATGTTGGAGAGAATGTGGAAAGTTAAGAATGCTTATTCACTATTGGTGGGAATGTAGACTTGTACAGCCATTGTGGAGGACTGTTTGGCAGTTCCTAAGGAAGTAGAATATAGACTTGCCATGTGACCCAGAAATACTATTACTAGGTATATGTTCAGAAGAACTGAGAGCAGAGACACAAACAGACATCTGCATGCCAAAGTTCATAGTGACATTATTCGTGATTACCAAAAGTTGGAAACAACTCATGTGTCCATCAATGGATAAATGGATAAACAAACTGTGGTGTATTCACACTATGAATATTAAGCATCTATAAGAAGAAATGATGTTGTGAAGCATATGGCAATATGGATGAACCTGGAGAATGTTATGTTGAGTGAAACAAGCCAGGCATAAAAGGACAAATACTGTATGGTTGTAATCTTATGAACTAAATATATTGTGTAAATTCATAGAATTAATAATTAGAATATAGAAGAAAATAGGAGGGTAGAGAATGGAAAGTTGAGAGTTAATCTTTTCATAATTAGTGAAAAAGGTTATATGTAAATCTTTAGATATGAATAGAAATGGTGAAAGCATATCATGGTGTTAGTAACTAGCAAAGCTATTGTATGGGTATGACCTGGTTGAAAGGGTAAGTCTAAGGTTATATATATTATTAGAAGAAAAGCTAAAAACTGTAACATGGGACTGTATAAGATAGTAAAACCTCATGTAATACAAAAATATAGGTGGTATTGCATATATAAGACTGTTTTTACAAACTATAAATACAAATATACTAGAGAGAAGGAAAAAGAATAGAAGCTATACAAAGCAGGAGAAGCACAGAGAGATTGAGAGGTGATGAGTTTTGTTTGTTTTTTATTTATTATCCTTATTGGAATAATGAAAGCGCTGTAACAATGATTGTAGTGATGAATGCACAAATATGTGAATATACTGAATACCATTGATTGCACATTTTAGATGGATTTATGCCTTATTAACATGTATCAATAAAATTGATTTGTTAATAAAAGAAGATGGTCTAAATATTAAAATTTAAATATATTTTGGAAAAGCTCATCCATCATTGGGGAAAATAGTCTTTTCAACCAATGTTGGTGGGAAAACTGGATATTTACATGCAAAAAAAAGAAAGAAAGAAGTAGACCTCTACTTCATATCATATACAGAAATTAACTGACAATGCCTCAAAGACATAAATATTAAGAACCAAAAAACTATAAAACTCCCAGTGGAAACCAGGAAAGCATCTTCCTTCAGATCTTGTACTAAGCAATGGTTTCTTAGAATTAACCATAAAATCATGGCAACAAAAGAGAAAATAGACCAACTGAACTGAATCAAAATTAAATATTTTTGTGCACCAAAACATATTATCAAAAAAGTGGAAAGACATTCTACAGAATTGGAAAAAATGTTTGGAAACTGCATATCTTATGAAAGTTTAATATGTAGAGTATATGAAGAACACCTACAACTCAAAACCAAGAAAACAACCAATTTAATATGAAAAAGTCTTTAAGTGACATTTCTCCAAAGAAGATTTAAAAATGACCAATAAGCTCATTTAAAGATGTCAAACAACATTAGCCATTAGGGAAAATCAAATCAAAACCACAATGAAATACCAATGCATGCCCCCCAGAATGGCTACTATTGAAAGAAATAACAAATCATGGGAAGGATTTGGAGAAATAAGAATTCCTCAGCAATGTGGGTGTAAAAGTTAAATAGTCAAGTTGTTATGGAAATCAATTTGGCAGTTCCCCAGAATTTAAGTAGAGTATTACCATTAACACATGACACAACAAGCATATATCCATAAAACCTAAAAGCAGGACCTCAAAAATATGTTTGCACGCCAATATTCATAGAGTTGTTATTCACTATTGCCAAAAGGTGGAAACAATACAAGTTTCAGCCAATTGTCAAATAGATAAAGAAATAAAGGGAGTATATATATATATATACAGTGGAATATTAATAAGTCATAAATAGCAGTGAAGGTCTGATATACACTATAACATGATCTATGAAGATGTCAGGTTGAGAAAAATAAGCCAGGCCCAAAAAGACAAATATTGTATGAGCTCATGTATATGAAAACAATAGAATAAGCAAATCCACAGGATCAGAAATAAGAATATGGGTTACCAGGGGCGGAGATGAGGGTAGGAATACGGTGTTAATTCTTAGTTGCAACAGAGTTTTGATATTCTGGGTGATGGAAATGTTTTTGATCTACAAAATTTTTCCTTCAAATTAGATGCCTGTAGTACAACTAACTAAACTATAAAATTTAAAAATAAATCCAGAGAAAAGTTTTCAATGCTATCAGTGTAGGAGAGCAAAGAAGAAATCTGCAGCAATTAAAGAAATGCCTGAGATTTCCAATATAACATGTAGAAAATGGGAGAGGTTGGGGTAAGATTTAGTTTTGAGTTTTTCCAATAGTATTGTTTGAAGAATTCTTTGCAGAGGTCATGGGGAAGAAGGGACTAGATAGTTTGAAGACAGCCAGGAGTCCTGGCTGGTCTGCACCAATGGAGAGGCACTTGGAAGATTTTCTTGAGGCCCTTCAAACAGTTGGGTATCAACGGTCACAGACTTAAGGGGCCCAGGAGCTCTTGTCCACCCTGCTGGGCAGCCCACACCAGCACCATACATCTACAGATATCTCTCAGGAATGACACGGAAAGGTCCTCCTGTGCCTGACCGCCATTCCTATGGTGCCAGGATTGTCTCAGGAAAATCTTTCCAAGTCTCCCTTTGCAGGTGAAGGCAGACATGTGCTTTCCAGGAGACCCAGGGACATTATAAAACTAAATCTGAGACCTTTTTCTCTTTTTATTTTCTATATGCTGTCTTGAAATCTCACACCATTCTTAATTGTCTTCATTTCTTCCCGTTCGTCTCCTATAGATACTGTGTTCAAATCTTTTGTCTGGGTTTTATTTCTAAGTTTTGAACTCTAATACTGTACATTACAGTCATGTAAATCAACTCTAACTCAGACTGAAGCAATTACTTTCACCCAAACTAGTAGAAAATATTCTTGGAGCCTCCAATAATCAGTTATTGCCCCCACTAGGCATCCAGGGATTAATCTTTGATACAGTCTCTGAGAACATTGCAAACAACAAGGAACATTGCAGTTATCTCTACATGAAGATAGTATCTTTGATTCCTACTCCCATCTTCTCACACATTCTCACGCATTCTTGCCACATATTCATTTTCCTTTCCTCTCACACATTCTTGCCACGTATTCATTCATAGTTACATATTAAATGTCAATTCAACAGACTTCTTTCTAAACTTCATTTTAAATTTTGCCTTAATTAGAACTCTACCAATTTCAGGTCTTTCATCTACTTTGTCATTATATATATATTTGTTTAAGTATTCCTTTATTGCCTGACTGATCCATGAAATTAATTTAGAAAAAAAAAAAAAATCCCACAAACCCCAGGATGTTAAAATGTGGCAAATTTCACTTTGCCCTTATGTGTGAGTTATAAACTCAGAGAAATTCCATTTCACAATAATCTTACCTGCCATCTATGATCTATGTCCTGAGACTACATTCCTGCAAGATTAAACAATTATCTCATAAAACTCTAATTTAACTAATAGAGGAGTTCTGTCCCCCCTGCTGAAATTTTTTTGCAGTTCTTACCTCCACCTCTCTATATATTGAAGCTAGTGTATGCAAGTATTTATTGAGGGTGCTGTTGTCCCACTCAGAAACTCAGGAATTCTTGCTTTTTATCCAAAATACCATTTTGAGTGTGTTCTGCATTTCTATTAAATTGCTAGTCTCATCAGTAATATCCAAAATATGCACCCTGACCAATTTCCAAAACAAACAAGAAAAATCAATTTATCATATGCCATTTTCACACAATTGCTTCCACCTAATTAAGTAACTCATGTAGATGAAAATAAGAAAAATTGATTTCATCCTTTAATTCAGTCATTGTTTTAAAAGTATTCAAAAGTAGCTTTCATATGTTTCCCAGATACATCACCATTTTTTTGGTTTTTGGTTGAACTCGGCAAAAATGATAATTCTCCAATTTAATCTTGAGAAGAAAACTAAGTACATACAAATACATACACTGATAGAATTCAGACAGCTTAAGAAGTATTTAAATTACATTATTAATTTATAATATATGTATCATAGGTAAAATGAAAGAACAAAGTGTCATGTAAGTCTATTCCTTGTAATAAGCTTAAGACCAAGATGACCAGGTTGGTGTATGTGGTGGGTTTAATTTTGCTTTTAAATATTTTGCTGAAGAAAATATGAGTCCATATATTAACAAATTTAAAGAGTTGAATCAAACTTTTCTCCATTTTTTGTCCCTTCTTCAGCCATCCCAGTTCAGGAGAGAACATTGTTTGCTGATAGTTAATGAGCTTTGGAATTAGCTCAGGAAGCCCCACCTCCCAGCTCCTTGCTGACAATACCTTGGTTGTCAAAGAAGTGCTGACTTCTTTGTAGTTCTTCAATTACTTCCCTTAGGGTTTGTTTCTTTCTTTAAGATTTATCCCAAAACAAGGTCTTTAATAAAGAACAAAATGCCCAAAGTTGAAGGTCTGTTACTCCGTCAAAACAACTTGTGAGCAATTTTATATTGAAATCTCTGGTATACATGGGTAAGATAGAAAGGTCTCATACCTGTCTTTCTGGAGTTAATTGTCTATGGGTGAAGGTGGTCAAGCAAAATGAGTATGAATACTACATATTTTGAGGAAACAGGGATATTTTGTTAAACCCAGGTTATATGCCAATGCTGGACTTGAACTCAAGAAGGATACAATTTTTTCATACCAAAGACAATATATGAAAAGAAGTGGTTTTGTATTTTGCTTAAGATATCCCAGGATTAGTGGACTACATGGGGAAGTTGCTAATCTAATATAACTTATGATTTCCCAAAGGTGGAGTAAAGAGTTTCATGTCTCAGATCCTTCCATGAATAGATAAACACATTGTTTGGAAATAAACAGGCCATCCTATATCACCACTGCTGATGTTTGTTTTTATCCACAGGCTACCACTTAAGATAAAGCAAAGACTCGAAGTTCCCTTGGGCATAAACTCTCAAAGAAGCAATGCAATCATCTCCCTCACTCGATAATTTTGTGGGCAAGTGGGTTGCTTCTGGATGGAAGTTTTCCTTTGCAATTATACTCATCGTGTCCACTTTGTGCCCCCTGTTTTTTCCATTTGTCTCCCCCAAGAGGCAGTGTCTGGGTTCTGGTTCTGTCTGTGTGAGATGGTTCATCAGATACATACTTGATATCTTGTTTTGGCAAGAAATGAGAAGATAAGGGCCACAAAGCTAATATTGAGGAGTAGCTGGATTTGAATGCATCTTTATCTCTACATACCATAAGCTTTGTCTGTACCCTGCCCTTACCAGGTACTATGGAGCAGGATACAAACTTCCTGTGTATCAAACTTCAGTTTATAGAAGGGCATTGTTGGGTGGATAAGTAATCAACAGTTCTGGGTGTCTTTCATGGAGGTCTCATCTCTTCAGGGCTGTCAAGTATGTAGAGTCATGGAAGTGACCTCATTTGCTTGGATATAGAGCACCTCAGAACTTGAAAATCTGGTAAACAGGCACCAAGATTCCACAGCCCTCTACCCAGCTCACCTAACTGGGATACTTCAACAAGCAAGATATTTTCCTGCTACATTCATAGGTCTGGAAGCCCTAACCTCAGGAATACTGGGAATGAGAAGTTTTTCCATCCATGTAGACATTGGTTCCATTCAATCATGAAATCATTGGCTGGTGGCCAAGTAATACCCAAAGGTAATATTGTATGACCCAGGATCATCCAATTCAGGTCATGCCACCACTTTCATGCTACCAAAGGAGCCCCAAATACCCGTCATTTCAGTGTGTGGGAAACATGGGGGAAAGGACAGTCTCAGGCAAGAGCATCTTGTTAGCATTTGGAAAGCTGGTGCAGCTTTTGTGTTCACATCTCATAATGGGTGGCTGGTGAGAATGCAAGTGGTGGTGGTGGATACAATTGTTACTCTAAATGTCTGTGTAAAATGCTGATTTAGTGCTTAATTGCATAAGTTTGTTTAAGGGATTGTGTTTTGTCCAAAGGTAAGATGGCTGTTTTTCATAAAACCAGAATTTAAGTGTGTAGGAAAAAACTTGAATGCATATGGCAAGTTGTACAAGGAACTGCAGAAGGTAGCATTAAGTAAGCTAATGTGTTCTGTGGAGGTGAAATTTGTCTTAAGATGAGGTAACCAGTCTATGTGGTTATGGATCATTACAGGAAGTTTGGAAAAGCATTTTCCAAACAGAAAGATAGCAATGTAAATGTAATTCCAGAAGATGGCATTAGTGTAGGAGGGCACACACTGCAAGCTCCCAGAGCAAGGTGGATTGTGGACTGGGTCCTGCCCGGGGGTCTGTGCTGTGCATGCGTGGAATAAGAAACTTGGGACATCTATCTGGACGGATCAACAACATGGACAGAAGAGTAGAGATTCATGAGTTTTAAGCCTGCTGGTGGTGGTTGGCATGGACGGCTGAGCCCCGTGGTTAGGGAGAAAAAAATAATAATAAAATGGCCACTTGAAGCCATGAGCAGGGTGAGAAAGTTTTATTTTCTGGGGATCTAGCTGCCTGGCACCCCTTGGACCTTGTGTAAACAGAACAGCCAGAGCTAATCGGTACCCGGCTGCCCGGGATAAGACCCAGGCTGCTATGAAGCCAGGAAGAAGGGACATTCCCCAAAAGAGGGAGGGTTCTGTTGGAGGACAGGGAATGGTATTTTTTATTTTTATTTTTCGACATCGATCTGGCTGCCTGCGCCGCCCCATAGCTTTAGGGAGCAGATAAGCTGACCTGAAGCAGCATCAGGCAAAGAGCAGACTCGAATCTGCAGTCAAACTGATTTACATAGCAAACTGGTGGCGCTGGTGTCAGCTGCAGAAGGGGCAGAATCGGCCATCTTTAGCACTCTGCACTGACTAACATCAGAGTTACAGCTACACTGGGGAGTCCAGGAAGTGGGATATGCTTGATTAATTTCCACGGGCCCAGCTAGGTTCCCTTCTGTAAGGAGGTTGGTCTAGAGGAGGAATTATTTTGGGTCCCATATTTCACTAAAAAAATAAAAATTAAAATTAAAAAAAAGTGAGAAGGTCACTTCAATAAATGAAAAATAAATTCTTTTTAATTTAGTTTAATAGCTAAAAGCTGCTTCAGGACATGCATATAGAACCCTGTGGGGAAATTGATTGATAAACTCAAGTAGGCAGAGAGTATCATTGACCCCCCTTAGCTCTGTTTGACTGCTTGCCTGTGTGGATCTTTGGTTTCTCTCTGTTTCTTTCTGGTCTCTTGCTTTTCTTTCCTCTTCCTCACCCCTTTCTTTTTTCTTTCATTTTTTTTTTAAATTAGGTGCTGCTAGCTTGTAGCTTCTTTGCTGTGCTTCTTCTTCAGTAATTTCCCACTCACTATTTATATTGATTCTGTATTACAAACTATCGCTTATCCTTCCTTCATCTTTCTGCCTTCTGCTTTCTGTTGTGGCTCTTAGATACAACATTTTTTCATAGTCCCATAACTTAAGGGTGTCAATTTCTATTTCATCTATTTTGTTTTCTTCTTTTTTTTTTTTACTAGTATTAACTTTTTCCTTTCAGCCTTTTCTTTACTATTTCTCTCCCTTCTCATAAGTCTAGCCTTCTACATCACTATATATATATATTTCTCCATTTGCTTTCCCAGTCCATTGTAGGAATGCCACTTTTTCTCCTCTTACTCTACACTGCCTACACAAGTTAAATATTCATCTCATTAAGTCTCATTTTGCCCCTCTTCTAACTTTTATCAATATTACCATTATCCTTCTGCCTTCCTTACATCTTTTGATTCCTCTAACCCTAATCTTTTGCCTTCAAGGGAACATAGAAAGAAGTAAAGAAATAAAATAAGAAGAAAAACGGCCAAAGAGAAAACTTAACTCACACGCAGAACTACCAGCTAAATAAAACTCTAGAGCATAGATAAAAGCTAATCAACTAAACAAACCCATCAAAATAAAATGATAACCAGAGGACAACAGAAAAATACAAATGACTCTGAGAAGCAGGAAAACATGGACCAGTCCAATGAACAAAATAAAAACCAGAGAGCAATGCAGTACATCGAACAACTAATCAAAGTTATCCAAACAAATATCATGGACCAACTTAAAGAACTGAAGGAAGAGATTAAGGATATAAAGAAGAACATGGGACAACATACTGAAGAAACAGCAAACATGCCTAAAAGGGTAATGGATATGATGGTGAATAATGGCACAAGCCAAGAAATGAAAAAGGCGTTAGATTCACATAACAGCAGATTTGAACAGACAGAGGAAAGAATTAGTGATATGGAAGACAATACAGCTGAAATCGAAGAGATTGTAGAACAGATAGACAAAAAGATAGAAAAAATCCAGCACGGACTCAGGGAATTAACCGGTAATACAAAACACACAAACATACGCATTATGGGCATACCAGAAGGAGAAGAGAAGGGAAAGGGAACAGAAGGAGTGTTGAAGGAAATAATGGCTGAAAACTTCCCAACTCTATCGAGAGAGATGAATGTGCAGATCCAGGAAGCACAGCGCACCCCAAATAGTGTAAATCCCAACATGCCAACTCCAAGACGTATAATTGTCAAAATGTCCAATGCTCAAGACAAAGAGAAAATACTCAAGGCAGCAAGAGAAAAGAGAACCATAACATACAAGGGAAGCACAATAAGATTGAGTGCTGATTTCTCAGCTGAAACCATGGAGGCAAGAAGACAGTGGTATGACATAGTCAAATACTAAAAGAAAAAAAATTCCAGCCACGAATTCTCTATCCAGCAAAACTGACATTCAAAAATGATGGAGAGTTCAAAATAGTCACAGATAAACAGAAATTAAGAGAGTATGTCAAGAAGAAACCAGCACTTCAAGAAATTTTAAAGGAATCTCTACAAGTTGAAAGGAAAAAAAATGGAGAGAGAGTTGGAGGAGAGTTTAAAAACAATTAAAAAGTCAGAAAGAGAAACAAAACAACATATGACATACATTAACCCAAAGAAAAAATGGCTGAAGTAAGAAATTCATTACGAGTAATAACACTGAATGTTAATGGATGAAATTCACCAATCAAAAGACACAGATTGGCAGAATGGATAAAGAAATATCATCCATCTATATGCTGTCTACAAGAAACCCACCTTCGGCCCAGGGATTCAAGGAGGCTGAAAGTGAATGGCTGGAAAACCATTTTATAAGCTAACAATAGCCAAAAAAGGACAGGAGTAGCTATTCTAATATCAGACAAAATACACTTTAAATGCAAAACTATTGTAAGAGACAAAGATGGACAGTACACATTAGTAAAAGGAGTAATCTCTCAAGAAGAAAGAAAAAATCACCAAAATTTAGGCACCTAATCGGGGTGCCTCAAAATACGTGCGGCAAACTCTGGAAAAACTAAGAGGAGAAATAAATGCCTCTACAATTATAGCAGGGGACTTCAACACACCACTGTCATCATTAGAACATCTAGACAGAGAATCAATAAATAACAAAGGCATTCAACAATTCATTAGAAGACCTGGACTTAATAGACATATACAGAACACTACACCCAAATACAGCGGGATTTACATTCTTCTCGATTGCACATGGAACATACTCCAAAATAGACCACATTCTAGGCCACAGAACAACTCTCAACGAATTCAGAAAGTTTGAGATTATACAAAGTAATTTCTCTGACCACAATAGAATGAAGATGGAAATGACTAAAGGCCAGAGAAACAGGTTAGGCACAAGGATAAGATAGTTAAACAAAACACTCTTAGACAAACAGTGGGTCAAAGTGGAAATCTCAAAAGAAATCAGTAACTACCTTGAAACTAATGAAAAAGACAACAAGCACACGTCAAAAGCTATGTGATGCAGCAAAAGCAGTCCTGAGAGGGAAGTTCATAGCCATAAATTCATATATTAAAAAAGAAGAAAGAGCTAAAATTGAAGACCTAACTGCACACTTGGAGGAACTGGAAAAACAACAGCAAACTAAAACTAAAGGAAGCAGAAAGAAGGAAATAACAAAGATTAGAGCAGAACTAAATGAAATAGAGAATAAGAAAGCACTGGAAACAATAAACAAAACCAAAGGTTGGTTCTTCGAGACTATCAGTAAAATTGACAAACCCTTAGCCAGACTAACAAAGAAAAAGAGAGAACAGATGCAAATACATAAAATAAGGAATGAGCAAGGGGATATCACTACTGACCCCACAAAAATAAAGAGAATCATAAGAGGATACTTTGAAAAATTATATGCCAACAAGAATGATAATTTAGAGGAAATGGACAAATTTCTAGAAACCCACAAACAGCCTATATTGATGAAAGAAGAAATAGATGAACTCAACAGTTCAATTACAAGTGGTGAGATAGACTCAGTCATCAAAAACCTCCCAACTAAGAAGAGTCCAGGACCAGATGGATTCACAGCTGAATTCTACCAAACATTCCAGAAAAAGCTAACACCAATTCTACTTAAGCTCTTCCAAAAAATAGAAGTAGAAGGAATATTACCTAACTCATTCTATGATGCCAACATTACCCTAATACCAAAACCAAATAAAGATACCACAAGAAAGGAAAATTACAGACTAATTTCTCTAATGAACCAAGAGACTAAAATCCTCAACAAAATACTTGCTAATCGCATTCAACAACATATCAAAAGGATTATACACCATGACCAAGTGGGTTTCATCCCGGGTATGCAAGGATGGTTCCGTATAAGAAAATCAATCAATGTAAAACACCACATAAACAGATTGAAAGAAAAAAATCACATGATCATCTCTATAGATGCAGAAAAATCATTCGACAAAATACAGCACTGTTTCCTCATAAAAACACTACAAAAGGTAGCAATAGACGGAAACTTTCTGAATATGATAAAGCTTATATATGAAAAACACAAAGCTAACATAATTTTCAACGGTGAAATCCTAAAAGCCTTCCCTTTGAGATCGGGAACTAGACTAGGATGCCCACTATCACCACTTCTATTTAACATTGTCTTAGAAGTACTTTCTTGAGCACTGAGGCAAGAAAAGGATATAAAAGGCATCCAGATTGGAAAAGTATAAGTAAAAACTTCATTATTTGCAGATGACATGATCCTATACATAGAAAGCCCTGAGAAATCCACAACAAGGCTTCTAGAACTTATAAAGGAGTTCAGCAATGTTGCAGGCTATAAGATCAATGCTCAAAAATCAGCAGCATTTCTGTACACCAATAATGAGCAAACTGAGGAGGAAATCAGGAAAAAAATACCATTTACAATAGTAACTAAAAGAATCAAACACATAGGAATAAATTTAACTAAAGATGTAAAGGACTTATATACAGAAAACTACACAACACTGTTAAAGGAAATCAAAGAAGACTTAAAAAAATGGAGAAATATTCCCTGTTCATGGATAGGAAGACTAAACATCATCAAGGTGTCTATACTACCCAAACTAATCTACAGATTTAATGCAATTCCAATAAAAGTCAACACTGTATTTTTTAAGGAACTGGAAAAACTAACCACGAAATATATTTGGAGAGGGAAGAGTCCCCAAATTGCCAAAGACATACTGAAAAAGATAAATGAAGTTGGAGGTATCACACTACCTGACTTTAAAACATACTACAAAGCTACAGTGAACAAAACTGCGTGGTATTGGCACAAGGATAGACTTACTGACCAAAGGAACCGAATTGAGTGTTCTTATATAGGTCTTCGCATATACAGTTATCTGATATTTGACAACGCCACGAAGCCCACTCAGTTGGGAGAGAATGGCTTCTTTAACAAGTGTTGCTTGGAGAACTGGATATCCATAGCCAAAAGAATGAGAGAATAAAACCATCTCACACCTTTTATAAAAATCAACTCAAGATGGATCAAAGATCTAAATATAAGAGCCAAAACCATAAAGACCTTGGAAGATAATGTAGGGAAGCATCTACAGGACCTTGTAATAGGAAATGTTTTCATGAACTTCACAGGGAAAGCATGAGCGGCAAGAGAAAAAAATAGATAAATGGTATCTCATCCAAATTAAAAAACTTCTGCACCTCAAAGGATGTTATTAAAAAATAAAAAGGCAGCCTACCCAATGGGAGAAAATATTTATATATCTGATAGGAGCCTAATATCCTGCATGTATAAAGAAATCCTACACCTTGAAAATAAAAGGACAAACAACCCATTTAAAAAATGGGCAAGTGAGCTGAAAAGACACTTCTCCAAGGAAGAAATACAAATGGCTAAAAAGCACGTGAAAAAATGCTCAACACCGCTTGCTATCAGGGAAATGCAAATCAAAACTACAATGAGATACCATCTTACACCCATCAGAATGGCAGCTATTAAAAAAACAGGAGACACTAAATGTTGGAGAGGATGTGGAGGAATAGGAACCCTCATCCACTGCTGGTGGGACTGCAGTATGGTCCAGATACTGTGGAGGACAGTTTGGCGGTTTCTCTGAAAAATAACAATAGATCTTCCATATGATCCAGCAATTCCACTGCTGGGTATATACCCAGAAGAACTTAAAGCAAAGACACAAACAGATATATGCACACCAATGTTCATAGCGGCATTGTTCACCATTGCCAAAAGTTTGAATCAGCCCCGGTGCCCATCAACAGACGAATGGATAAGCAAAACGTGCTACATACATACAATGGAATATTACTCAGCTGTAAGAAGGAATAAAGTGCTAACACATGGAATAACGTGGATGAATTTTGAAGACCTTATGTTGAGTGAAGCAAGCCAGGCACTGAAGGCTGAACAGTATATGACCTCACTGATCTGAACTGAGGAAAGTGAGCAGTCTGTGAGAACCATCGTCAGAAAGATAGGTTAACAAGGGAAAGTAAGAGAAGAGCAGGCTTTGAGCCATCACCCACATGGACATAAACTATGGTAAAGGGATAGAGTGTGGTTGCATGTTGGGGGATGGGGCAGATGGGTGGTGGTATTCCTGGGTTTGGTGGTGCAGCACTGGGGGGTGGGTGGATTAGGTAGGGCAGGTTCAAATCCCCAGGGCATGTAACTCTGAATCTTGACATTCCATAGGTTGGGATAGAGTGGTGTCATGGGCCCTGGGGGGCTGGGGGGAAGGGAAGAGTCAAGATCTAATGGGGTGTTTTGTGGTCATGGAAAAGATTTTTCATTACCTTACAGTAATGGACACAGGACATGGTAAATATCATCAAAATTACTGAACTGTATCATCTAAATTGTAAACTATACTGTAAATCATTGACAATGTTTAGTTGCTATATTTTGCTATCTGTATAACAGTTATAACAATGCTAACATCCAAAATAAAGGGGGGGGGTTTAATATGGGGTGGGGAAGGGGGGGTGGCTTGGTATCTGGGAGTCTCTGTAGTCCGTGTGTGACTTTGCTGTGACCTAAAACTTCTTTGAAAATTAGATGAAAATTTGGGAGACAACGGGGATTGAGTCGCAGAAGGTGTCACGGCACACCGGACATCCGATAACACAGTGATAAAAGGAAATATATATATATATTTAAAAGGCATTTCTTTTGTTTTTTTCCCCATTTTTTTGAAGGTCCCAATCCGCTAATTATATTTTGTTATGTTTTGGTTTTTTGTTTCTTTATTTGTTTTTTTTTCCCTGAATTTCCTTATGTTTGTCTTTTGTATGTAAGCTTATCATTGTTGTTTCTTTTTCCTATTAAGTGTATTTGATTATTTTATGGACTACATGTTCATGGAGGATTTGGATCACAGAAGGTTTACAATGGGTACTGCAGGGGATTATTGGTGGGGGTGTCTGGGAGTGGGGATTCCTGGTAGTTAGTTCATCCGAATGTACATGAAAGATATACAAAATTGTTCAAAAGATCAAAAGATGGGGCATGGTCACGATGGGTGGACAATAACAAAATAAATGAGAGAATTTGAATTCCTAGCTGGAGAGCTCTACCACAGTCTCCAAGAGAGCAACAATAGTTCTCTGAGTGCAGGGACAGTGTCTGTCAAAAGAGGATGACCCACTGATGAGATCCTTTTATCAACGACTACCCTTGTGAGTCTTTGCTCTTGTAACTGAGACTTAGCTTGCTATTGTGGGGTACCTAAGAGTTGCCACCTGAGAGCCTCCTTGTTGCTCAAATGTGGCCTCTCTCTAAGCCAAACTCAGCATATGAATGCATTACCTTCCCCCCAATGTGGGACTTGACTCCCGGGATAAGCCTCCCTGGCAAAGAGGGATTAATACCAAGTGCCAACTGGGAACACAACTGGAAAAAGACCTTGAATAAAAGGGGGAAAAGGTAAAGACAAATGAGTTCAAGTGGCTAAGAGACTTCAAAGAGAGTCGGGAGGTCATCCCAGAGGCAACTCTTATGCACACCACAGTAGGAGCTCATAGAACATCAAAGTGCCTATCACCCCACACAGAGGGGCTCCTGAGAGCTCTGGAGACTCCAGGTCTTATATAAGGGGGGATAGCCCCAGAGACTGATGCCTTATCAGTGGGATTTATTTTGGAATCTGTGCTCCTGAGAGTGGCAGAATTGGACTCAAATAAGTCCTTCCTGCACATGGTCCATCAGTACCTTCTACTCAAATCTATATGTGATGCTGGAGTTTTTAGGTATACTTCCAGAGACTGGAGCCTCTGGCCTACCTAGGTGCCAGGTGTGCATGGAATCTAGGTGTAGCTGCAACTCCTACCCTACAGCTCAATGGACTCAACCAAGTCACCTGGTGAGGAGACAACGATGGTCAACGGCAAGCCCAGGTAATGGAGAGGGCCTGCATCTGCAGGCAGGATCATCCCACCCACCATATCCATGGGATATAAACCCTCTCTCACTTGGAGGTGGAGTGGACATCACCATCCCAGTCCCCTCAGGACTGGGAGAAGAACTATGGTCTAGAGTGGACTTGATGGTATTCTGTTGTACACATATGGTGATTCTAGCAATGGAAGGAATTATAACAATGAGGTGGAGCCAGTGGCCAGTTGACACTTTCGGGGCAGGGAGGGGATGTGCAGTTGAAATACAGGGGCTTCTTTAGGATTTGGAGGTTGTCCTGAGTACCATTGTGGCAACAGATGTAGGCCATTTTAAATCAGCACACACCACTCCGAACTGAGTGGGAGAGAGTGTCGTCTATGATGTGTATTGTGGTCTATGGTTGGTGGCAAGCCCCCAGCATCTGTAAGTCCATTGAGGGTGGTGGGCCACACTTATGGGAGATGTTTGTGTGGGATATGGTGGGAGGTGTGGGAGGTGGGCAACATGGGAACCCCGGTGGGTTCTGTGTAATATTTAAGTAATCTAAGCACCTCTTAAAATATATATATATATAAATAACATTTTTCTAAGCAAATGAATATATATATGCATATATATTTACATATCATTTTACAAATATTGGTATGTATTGTGAAAATTTTGATTTTTACCCACAATAAAAAAATAAATAAATTAAAAAAAAATGTAATTCCAGGAAGCCATTATTAAATAGAATCTGGATGTTGATAACAAAAGGTAACTTCATAACAGGAAAACCTGTCAGAGGCCACCTCAATCTGCATATGAAAGTCATGGTAGGGGGATAATAATCTTGATTCCATTGGGAATTTTAGGTTATCATAAAATAATGGAGAAAGTAGTTTTCCTATATTGCTAAAATATAATACCTCTTAATTAATGTAATCATGGTAAAGCTGTAAAATTGAAAAGTAAAGAAAAGATATGGTTAATTTGATATGTTATAAGTTGAATAAAAATGTTTAGAAATTGTTATAAAATTAAAAGGAACTTTTTAACCCTGTGTTAATCAAAGTTGTATGAGTAAAATATTCATATGAATACTTAAAGATTTCATAAAATTCCTGGAAATTTAACAATGTTTCTGCATAGTATTAAATAAAAGTATAATGTTATAATCATGGTTTTAAAGGCTTTTTTAAAAATGGTATGTGTCACAGAAACAATTTCTTTGTCTGGAAATCAAGAGGTGGATACTTTGATTCATATTTATCTGATTTGCCCAACCTCTGCTAAAGAAGTAGCTCTATGGCTGCAGAAAGGTGGTGGCCATTGGGGGCTGCTATTGGGTGGTGCATAACATTAGATTTTCATAAATTAAATTAATATCACTGTTGTATGTAAAATCCCAAATATAGCTGGATTGTTGTGAGAAATCGGTCTCTAGTTATGTCTCTATTACTTTGTTTTAGAACTTACTAAAGCTTTCTTTAGTATCTCCTTGGCAAATCAAGCCAGCCTGTATTCACCTTCCTGTAAGAAGTCAACAATTGACTTTTTTTTTTTTTTTAATTTTACCGGGAGGTTCCAGGGATTGAACCCAGGTCCCTCCATATGGGAGATGGACGCCCAACCAGTTGAGCCATATCCGCCCCCCAACAATTGACTTTTATAGTTCTTCCCCAAGGCTATGTGCACAGGCGAACCATCTGTCCTGGCCTTGTGACAAAGGATCTGGCTGCATGGAAGAAAGCTGTGGATGTAACCCTATTTCATCATATTGATGATATTATGATGTTAACCAGGTTTTTATTTGCAGAATTAAAGGAAGCATAGGAAACAATGTTATGTTATCTTAAGAGCCTGGAATGGGAAAACAATTGGGATAAGCTGCAAGATCCTCACTGTTCTGTCAGACTGTTATAAAGTACAATGCTCTCCCACACCACAAACTCCAAAACAAAAAATGGCCTTCCTAGGGTTGCTGGGGTATTGAAGACCCTTCATCCTTCATTTAGCTCAGATATTAAAATGATTGTGTTTATCAGAAAGGTTGTGCATGGAAACTGAGCCAATCCCCAGCAGGGTGCTTTAAAAAGGTAAAGGGCAATAAAACAGGTTCAAGGAGCAAAGGAGGGGGACCTTGTCTTACCCTGTGAAATGGATGTGGCCAGCATCAAAACTGGCTTTGGGTGGGGTTTGTGGTTAATGCAACATTCTAAACAAATACCCCTTGGGTTTTAGTCAAAATTGTGGGAAGGGACCAAAATATAATATAGCCCCTTAGAGAAGCAACTATGTGTAGCATACCAAGCTTTCTTGTAAGTGAAGGGCTTAACAAAATAGTGTCCAGTCACTCTGAAGACTGCTATCCCTATCCAATGTTGTACTGCAGATACTAAAATCATGAGAACAATGGACTGTCATGGGCCATCCTCTGTGTGGAAGAGATCTGTGGAATGATATCTGGCATGCCTGCCAGCAGTGATAAGTAACAGTGTATTATGTTCCCACCCATTCTTCTAACACCCATCTTGGGAATGTTGAGGCAGATGCCCTCAGGAAGATCCAGAGCAATGCCATTGAGACCCAAGAAACAGCAGAGTGTATCCACAGGAAAAGCAGACATCATGGCTGCCAGAGTCTGTAGCAGTAGTTCCAGTTGCCTGTTACTTGCTAACAGCTCATGGACATCACCCATGAGTGTTCATTGTGCTCACTCTGATAACTGAAACACTGTATGAGACATATTGGCCAAGCACAGACTTCAGTAGCATGATGGCAAGTGGATTGCATCAGTCCCCATCCACTGTCAAAAAGGGCAAAGTATGCTTTCACTGGTTGAAGACTCTGCCATGGAATGCTTGTAGCCAGCAAGCTACTATTTGCTGCTTAGAAAATGTAGGTGCCCTATATGGAATGCCAGCCCAAATTGACAGTGACCAAGAAGTCTATTTACCAGGCACTTCATGCAGTCTTATACTATAGGATGAATGACCTTTAAATGAAACAGATAAAAGGTAATAAGAAATCTTTACAATGATGGACTAAGTTAAATTCAGCACTGTGGGATGTGTCCCCAGATCCAGTTAAAATGCTAACAGCAGAACCAGTACAGGCATTGAGATTATGAGTTAATGTGCCTGCCACCCTATAGCCCAAAGGGGGAAGTAATAATAATTTGTTTTTGCCTTTGCCTCAAACTATACACACTGGAAAAATGAGGTCATTTAGCCATGGTACTGGTTTATGATGCCTCACTGGTGGGGAATCTTAAGATCATGGGAAATAGGAGTCACCCAAAATATTGTTATAAAACAATAGTTTATATAACAAATGCCAATAAGAACTTTTATTAATAATTCAAGGTCTCCTCTTCCCACTAGAATACTATGTGTATCTATGTGGACTCTTCTTATGTCTATACTAGTTTTTAATGTCACTAAAGAAAGCTCAGAGAACTTAGAAGGGCAAAATACATGGTATTAGAAACCTCCTCTTAAAACACCCCTACTTGCTACTTTCTTATCTACTAATAGAAATATTTATTAGCAAAGACTTACCATTTAAGACTCAAAACCAACTGCTGTTTTTCACCCTAAATCATGCTACCCTTGTCTCTATGAAGCAACAAGAGGAAATCTGTAAAATGGAGTGGTTACAACTGGATTGTGTAATTTCACTATCAAGAATATTCAATATTGTGTATATGTTACCCATATTATTCTGTTGTTTTTTACAGTGATATTGTAAAGTCTGAATGCAATTTTCCAATGTCCTAACTGCTCAGGTAGTATCTCAGAATATTTACACATTGAATGGAAGGTAGAAGGGGCATTGGGGTAGAGTGTAGAGACATGAAATACATGCTTCTGCCTCCCACTAGTTATTTGTGTACATTGCTGAAAAGGATGGGGTGGAATTGGCCAGATATCCATCCTGGAGAATTCTGTACAGTGCACACAGGACACTAGGCATAGTAATCATTAAACTATATACATGCTTCACTATTCTGGGAATGCACATGATTCCCCCCGTATGTATGCAATCACTGGTAAACATCTACTAGGCTACATGCACCCTTAAGCTGCTCTTGCATTAGCTAGACCCCCTCTTTGTGCTGTTTTTGTTTCCCTGCTGTATGGCATGGTTACTACCTGACTGGCTGTCATTAGAACATTTGAGTAAATAAATGGCATTGCTGCTGGTGGTCTTCCATGTAGTTTCTTTGGAATAAAAAAAGTATTCCATCAGCCTTCCTGGGCTTGACCTTCCTGCCTTACACCAAGTCACTTATTTTTTGAATGATAAATTAATGTGATATATGTGGCATTCTTTGAAATAAGCTTGACACAGTGTTGATTTCATATAGATTTTGTTATTATGTTTTCTGATGAAGAAATTGTTTCTGAAGCCATGATTTGACAACTCATTTCCTCAATATGAGAAATATATTTAACCAAATTAGAAAAATCTATTTGAAAATTCATCAATATTATGGAATAGTTTAAATAGTGATATAAATAGACAAAACCTAGATAACAGGACAATCTGGAAAGACTGAGGTGAAATGCTCAAAATTTTTACAATTTTCTAAATAGTACTGAACTTTTGCAAGTTAGCTAATTATTAAAAGAAAGAAGAAATCTAACAAGAGAAAGAGCCTCAGAAACTATATTCAGAAGTTGCTAATATTTCATTGATAAATTTAATCTTCAATATTGGAAAATCTGAATTTGTTATTTAAATGCAAGAGAATTCTTACAAAGATAGATGTCATAATTTAAGCAAGGTGATCCATGAAATATTATCACAATTAAGAATTAAAACATGGAGGGAGGGGCCAAGATGGCATTAGTGTAGGAGGGCACACACTGCAATATCCCAGAGCAAGGCGGATTGTGGACGGGGTCCTGCCCGGGGGTCTGTGCTGTGCACGCGTGGAGTGAGAAGCTTGGGATATCTATCTGCGCGGATCGACAGCGTGGACCGAACGGTGGAGATTCGTGAGTTTTGAGGCTGCCGGTGGAGGTTGGCACAGGCGGCTGAGCCCTGTGGTTAGGGGAAAAAAAATAAAATGAAATAAAATAGCCATTTGGAGCCGCGGGTGGGGCAAAAAAGTTTTATTTTCTGGGGATCTGGCTACCTGGTGCCCCTTGGACATTTTGAGAACAGAGTAAACAAGCTAATCAGCACCCAGTGAACCGGAGGGGGGATTTTCGTCAGGAAACGCAGCTGATTTCCCTAGCCACCCAGGGATAAGACCCGGGCCGCTGCGGAGCCATGAGGAAGTGACACTTCCCAAAAAAGGGAGGGTTCGGTTGGAAGACAGGGAAGGGTATTTTATATTTTTAGACATTGATCTGGCTGCCTGCACCACCCCATAGCTTTGGGGAGCAGATAAGCTGACCTGAAGCACCATTAGGCTGAAAGCAGACATGAATCTGCACTCAAACTGATTTACTGAGCAGCCCGGTGACGCTGGAGCTCGGCACCAGAAGGGGCAGATTCCGCCGGTCTCTAGCACTCCTCACTGACTAACATCAGAGCTTCAGCTAACCTGGGGAGTCCGGAAAGTGGGACATACTTGATTAATTTCCACGGGCCCAGCTAGGGTCCCTTCCGTAAGGGGGTTGGTCTAGAGGAGGAATTATTTTGGGTCCTGCATTTGGCTGAAAAAAAAAAAAAAGTGAGGTCACCTCAACAAAAGAAAAATAAATTCTTTTTAATTTAGTTTAATAGCTAAAAGCTGCTTCAGGACCTGCATATAGAACCTTGTAGGGAAATTCATTGATAAACACAAGTAGGCAGGAAGGATCCACATGGACCCTAAGGGAATCATTGACCCCCCTTAGCTCTGTTTGACTGCTTGCCTGTGTGGATCTTTGGTTTCTCTCTGTTACTTTCTGGTCTATTGCTATTATTCCCGTTTTCCTCCCCCCTTCGTTTTCCTTCTATTTTTTTTTTAATAGGTGCTGCCAGCTGGTCGCTTCTTTGCTGGGCTTCTTATTCAGTAATTTCCCACTAGCTGTATATATTGATTCTGTATTACAAACTATCGCTTATCCTTCCTGCATATTTCTGCCTTCTGTTTTCTGTTGTGGCTCTTAGAGACAACATTTTTTCATAGGCCCACAACTTAATGGTGTCAATTTCTATCCCATCTATTTTGTTTTTTTCTTCTTCTTTTTTTTATTAGTATTAACTTTTTCCTTTCAGACCTTTCTCTACTATTTCTCTCCCTCCTCATAATTCTAGCCTTCTAAATCACTATATATATATATATATTCCTCCATTTGTTTTCCCAGTCCATTATAGGAACTCCATATTTTCTCCTAGTACTCTACACTGCCAACACAAGTTAAATATTCATCTCATTAAGTCTCATTTTACCCCTCTTCTAACTTTTATCAATATTTATATTATCCTTCTGCCTTCCTTACATCTTTTGATTCCTCTGGCCCTAACCTTTTGCCTTCAAGGAAACATATAAAGAAGTAAGGAAATAAAATAAGAAGAAAAACTGCCAAAGAGTAAACTTAACTCACACACAGAACCAATAGCTAAATAAAATTCTAGAGCATACAGAAAAGCTAATCAACTGAACATACCCATCAAGATAATATGATGACCAGAGGGCAACAGTTAAATACAAATGACTCTGAGAAACTGGAAAACATGGACCAGTCCAATGCACAAAATAAAAACCAGGAAGCAATGCAGTACATCGAAGAACTAATCAAAGCTCTCCAAACAAATATCATGGACCAACTTAAAGAACTGAAGGAAGAGATTAAGGATATAAAGAAGACATTGGGAGAACATACTGAAGAAATAGCTAACACACCTAAAAAGGTAATGGATATGATGGTGAAAAAAGACACAAGTCAAGAAATGAAAAAGACGCTGGACTCACATGGCAGCAGAATTGAACAGGCAGAGGAAAGAATTAGTGATATGTAAGACAATACAGTTGAAATCAAAGAGATTGTAGAAAAGATAGACAAAAAGATAGAAAAACTCCAGTATGGTCTCAGAGAATTAACCGATAATGCAAGACGCATAAACATACGCATTATGGGCATCCCAGAAGGAGAAGAGAAGGGAAAGGGAACAGAAGGAGAGTTGAAGGAAGTTATGGCTGAAAATTTCCCAACTCTATTGAGAGAAATGTATGTGCAGATCCAGGAAGCACAGGGCACCCCAAATAGTATAAATCCCAACAGGCCAACTCCAAGACATAAACTTGTCAAATTGTCCAATGCTCAAGACAAAGAGAAAATACTCAAGGCAGCAAGAGAAAAGAGAACCATAACATACAAGGGAAGCACAATAAGATTAAGTGCTGATTTCTCAGCTGAAACCATGGAGGCAAGAAGACAGTGGTATGACATAGTCAAAACACTAAAAGAAAAAAACTTCCAGCCACGAATTCTCTATCCAGCAAAATTGGCATTCAAAAATGATGGAGAGTTCAAAATATTCACAGATAAACAGCAATTAAGAGAGTATGTCAAGATGAAACCAGCACTTCAAGAAATACTAAAGGAATCTCTACAAGTTGAAAGGAAAAAACAAAGGAGAGAGAGTTGGAGGAGAGTTTAAAAACAACTGAAAAGTCAAAAAGAGAAACAAAACAACATATGACATACATTAACCCAAAGAAAAAATGGCTGAAGTAAGAAATTCGTTATGAGTAATAACACTGAATATTAATGGATTAAATTCAACAATCGAAAGACACAGATTGGCAGAACGGATAAGAAAATATGATCCATCTATATGCTGTTTACAAGAAACCCACCTTCGGCCCAGGGATTCAAGGAGGCTGAAAGTGAATGGCTGGAAAATCATTTTACAAGCTAACAGTAGCCAAAAAAGGGCAGGAGTAGCTATTCTAATATCAGACAAAATAGACTTTAAATGCAAAACTATTGTAAGAGACAAAGATGGACACTACATATTAGTAAAAGGAGTAATCTCTCAAGAAGAGAGAACAATCATCAACATTTATGCACCTAATCGAGGTGCCTCGGAAGTATACCTAAAAACTCCAGCATCACATACAGGTTTGAATAGAAGGGACTGGTGAACCATGTGCAGGGAGGACTTATTTGAGTCTAATTCTTTCACTCTCAGGAGCCCAGATTCCAAAATAGAACCCACTGATAAGGCATCAGTCTCTGGGGCTATCCCCCTTTATATAAGACCAGGGTGTCTCCGGAGCTCTCAGGAACCCCACTGAGTGGGGTGATAGGCACTTAGATGTTCTATGAGCTCCTACTGAGGTGTGCGTAAGAGTTACCTCTGGGATGACCTCCCAACACTCTCTTACCCACTTGAACTCATTTGTCTTTACCATTTCCCCCTATTATTCAAGGTCTTTTTCCAGTTGTGTTGCGAGTTGGCAATTGGTATTAATCCCTCATTGCCAGGGAGGCTCATCCCCAGGAGTCATGTCCCACGTTGGGGGGAAGGTAATGCAATCATATGCTGAGTTTGGCTTAGAGAGGGGCCACATTTGAGCAACAAGGAGGCTCTCAGGTGGCAGCCCTTAGGCACCCCACAATTGCAGGCAAAGTCTCATTTACAAGAGCAAAGACTCACAAGGGTAGTCATCAATAAAAAAAAACACATCAGTGGGTCATGCTATTTTGACAGGCACTGTCCCTACACTCAGAGGACTATTGCTGCTCCCTTGGAGACTGTGGCAGAACTCTCCAGGCTAAGAATTCAGATTCCCACATTTATTGTGTGATTATCCACCCATCGTGACCATGCCCCATCCCCCGATCCTTTGAATGATTTTGTATATCTTTCATGTATATTCGGATGAACCAAACCCATGAAACCCCCCCCGAAACCCGCCCAACAATCCCCCGCAGTACCCATTGTAACCCTTCTGTGATCCAAATCCTCCATGAACATTTAGTCCATAAAATAATCAAATACACTTACTAGGAAAAAGAAACAAGTGTGATAAGCTTACATGCAAGAGACAAACATAAGGAAACTCAGGGGAAAAAAAAAGGGAAGAAGGAAAAAAAACAAATAATCAAAGAAAGAACAAAAGAAAATAAAATATAATTAGTGGATTGGGACATTAAAAAAATGGGCAAAAAAGCAAAGGAAATGCCTTTAAAATATATATATATATATATTCATTTTTTTTCCTTTCTCTTCTTTTTTCCCTTTTTTCCTTACCTTTATCACTGTGTTATCGGATGTCTGGTGTGCCGTGACACCTTCCTCCTCTCAATCCGCATTGTCTCCCAATTTTTTATTTAATTTTCAAAGAAGTTTTAGGTCACAGCAAAGTCACACACGGAGTGCCGGAGACTCCCAGATACCAAACCAGCCCACCTTCCCCACCCCATATTAAACCCCCCCCCCTTTTTTTTTGGTTGTTAGCATTGTTATAACTGTTATACAGATAGCAAAATATAGCAACTAAACATTATCAGTGATTTACAGTATAGTGTACAATTTAGATGATATAGTTTAATAATTGTGATGATATTTACCATGTCCTGTGTTCATTACTGTAAGGTAATGAAAAACCTTCCCCATGACCACCAAAGACCCCATTAGATATTGACTGTTCCCTTCCCCCCAGCCCCCCAGGGCCCGTGATAACCCCTCTGCCAACCCATGGAACGTGAAGATTCACAGTTACATGCCCTGGGGATTTGAACCTGCCCTACCTAATCCACCCACCCCCCAGTGCTGCATCACCAAATCCAGGAACACCACCACTCATCTGCCCCATCCCCCAACATGCAACCACACTCTATCCCTTTACCATAAATTATGTGCATATGGGTGATGGTTCAAAGCCTGCTCTTCTCTTACTCTACTTTGTTAACCTATCTTTCAGACAATGGTTCTCAGAGACTGCTCACTTTCCTCAGTTCAGATCAGTGAGGTCATATGCTGTTCATCCTTCAGTGCCTGGCTTGCTTCACTCATCATAAGGTCTTCAAGATTCATCCACGTTATTCCATGTGTTAGCACTTTGTTCCTTCTTACAGCTGAGTAATATTCCATTGTATGTATGTACCACATTTTGCTTATCCATTCGTCTGTTGATGGGCACCGGGGCTGATTCCAACTTTTGGCAATGGTGAACAATGTTGCTATGAACATTGGTGTGCATATATCTGTTTGTGTCTTTGCTTTCAGTTCTTCTGGGAATATACCCAGCAGTGGAATTGCTGGATCATACGGAAGATCTATTGCTAGTTTTCTGAAGAACTGCCAAACTGTGCTCCACAGTGGCTGGACCATACCGCAATCCCACCAGCAGTGGATGAGGGTTCCTATTCCTCCAAATCCTCTCCAACAGTTAGTGTCTCCTATATTTTAATATCTACCATTCTGATGGGTGTAAGATGGTATCTCATTGTAGTTTTGATTTGCATTTCCCTGATAACAAGCGATGTTGAGCATTTTTTCATGTGCTTTTTAGCCATTTGTATTTCTTCCTTGGAGAAGTGTCTTTTCAGGTCACTCGCCCATTTTTTAAATGGATTGTTTGTCCTTTTATTTTCAAGGTGCAGGATTTCTTTATATATGCAGGATATTAGGCTCCTATCAGATATATGGTTGCCGAATATTTTTTCCCTTTGGGTAGGCTGCCTTTATATTTTCTTCATAACATCCTTAGAGGTGCAGAAGTTTTTAATTTTGAGGAGATCCCATTTATCTATTTTTTCTCTTGCTGTTCGTGCTTTGGCTGTGAAGTTCATGAAACCATTTCCTATTACAAGGTCCTGTAGATGCTTCCCTACATTATCGTCCAAGGTTTTTATGGTTTTGGCTCTTATATTTAGATCCTTGTTCCATCTTGAGTTGATTTTTATATAAGGTGTGAGATGTTACTCTTCTCTCATTCTTTTGGATATGGATATCCAGTTCTGCAAGCACCCTTGTTAAAGAGGCCACTCTCTCCCAACTGAGTGGGTTTCGTGGCCTTGTCAAATATCAGTTGACTGTATATGCGAGGATCTATATCAGAACTCTTAATCTGGTTCCATTGGTCAGTAGGTCTATACTAGTGCCAATACCACGCAGTTTTGATCACTGTAGCTTTGTAGTTTGTTTTAAAGTCAGGTAATGTGATACCTCCAACTTCATTTATCTTTTTCAATATATCTTTGGCAATTCGGGCCTCTTGCCTCTCCAAATATATTTTGTGGTTAGTTTTTCCAGTTCCTCAAAAAATATAGTGTTGAATTTTATTGTGATTGCATTATATCTGTAGATTAGTTTGGGTAGGATAGACATCTTGATGATGTTTAGTCTTCCCATCCATGAACAGGGAATATTTTTCCATTTGTTTAAGTCTTCTTTGATTTCCTTTAATAGTGTTGTGTAGTTTTCTGTATATAAGTCCTTTACATCTTTAGTTAAATTTATTCCTAGGTATTTGATTCTTTTGTTTACTATTGTAAATGGTATTTTTTTCCTGATTTTCTCCTCAGTTTGCTGGTTATTGGTGTACAAAAATGCTACTGATTTTTGAGCGTTGATCTTATAGCCTGCAACATTTTGAGCTCCTTTATAAGTTCTAGAAGCCTTGTTGTCCATTTCTCAGGGCTTTCTATGTATAGGATCATGTCATCTGCAAATAATGAAAATTTTACTTCTTCTTTTCCAATCTGGATGCCTTTTATGTCCTTTTCTTGTCTCAGTGCTCATGCAAGTACTTCTAAGACAATGTTAAATAGGAGTGGTGATAGTGGGCATCCTTGTCTTGTTCCTGATCTCAGAGGGAAGGCCTTTAGGATTTCACCTTTGAAAATGATGTTAGCTTTGTGTTTTTCATATATACCCTTTATCATTTTCAGAAAGTTTCCACCTTTTCCTATCTTTTGTAGTGTTTTTATGAGGAAAGAGTGCTGTATTTTGTCGAATGATTTTTCTGTATCTACAGAGATGATCATGTGATTTTTTTCTTTCAGTTTTTTTATGTGGTGTATTACATTGATTGATTTTCTTATATTGAACCATCCTTGCATATCTGGGATGAAACCCACTAGGTCATGGTGTATAATTCTTTTGATATGTTGTTGAATGTGATTAGCAAGTATTTTGTTGAGGATTTTAGCATCTAGGTTCATTAGTGAAATTGGTCTGTAATTTTCCTTTCTTGTGGTATCTTTATTTGGTTTTGGTATTAGGGTAATATTGGCATCATAGAATGAGTTAGGTAATATTCCTTCTACTTCTATTTTTTGGAAGAGCTTAAGTAGAATTGGTGTTAGCTCTTTCCGGAATGTTTGGTAGAATTCAGCTGTGAAGCCATCTGGTCCTGGACTCTTCTTAGTTAGGAAGTTTTTAATGACTGAGTCTATCTCTTTACTTGTAATTGGGCTGTTGAGTTCATCTATTTCTTCTTTCATCAATGTCGGCTGTTTGTGGGTTTCTAGAAACTTGTCCATTTCCTCTAAATTGTCATTCTTGTTGGCATATAATTTTTCAAAGTATCCTCTTATGATACTCTTTATTTCTGTGGGGTCAGTAGTGATATCACCTTGCTCATTCCTTATTTTATGTATTTGCATCTGTTCTCTCTTTTTCTTTGTTAGTCTGGCTAAGGGTTTGTCAATTTTGTTGATATTCTCGAAGAACCAGCTTTTGGTTTTGTTTATTGTTTCCAGTGCTTTCTTATTCTCTATTTCATTTAGTTCTGCTCTAATCTTGGTTATTTCCTGTTTTCTACTTCCTTAAGGTTTAGTTTGTTGTTGTTTTTCCAATTCCTCCAAGTGTGTAGTTAGGTCTTCAATTTTAGCTCTTTCTTCTTTTTTAATATATGAATTTATGGCTATGAACTTCCCTCTCAGGACTGCTTTCGCTGCATCCCATAGGTTTTGATATGTTGTGTTGTTGTTTTCATTAGTTTCAAGGTAGTTACTGATTTCTTTTGATATTTCCTCTTTGACCCACTGTTTGTCTAAGAGTGTGTTGTTTAACTTCCATATCCTTGTGCATAACCTGTTTCTCTGTCCCTTAGTGATTTCCAACTTCATTCTGTTGTGGTCAGAGAAATTACTTTGTATAATCTCAATCTTTCTGAATTCATTGAGTGTTGTTTTGTGGCCTCGCATGTAGTCAATTTTGGAGTATGTTCCATGTTGACTGGAGAAGAATGTAAATCCCGCTGTATTTGGGTGTAGTGTTCTGTATATGTCTATTAAGTCCAAATCTTCTAATGTATTGTTGAGTGCCTTAGTTTCTTCATTGATTCTCTGCCAAGATGTTTTGTCTAATGACAATAGTGGTGTGTTGAAGTCCCCTGCTATAATTGTAGAGGAATTTATTTTTCCTCTTAGTTTTTCCAGAGTTTGCTGCACGTATTTTGAGGCACCTCGATTAGGTGCGTAAATGTTGATGATTTTTCTCTCTTCTTGAGAGATTACTCCTTTTACTAATATGTAGTGTCCATCTTTGTCTCTTACAATAGTTTTGCATTTAAAGTCTATTTTGTCTGATATTAGAATAGCTACTCCTGCCCTTTTTTGGCTATTGTTAGCTTGTAAAATGGTTTTCCAGCCATTCACTTTCAGCCTCCTTGAATCCTTGGGCCGAAGGTGGGTTTCTTGTAGACAGCATATAGATGGATAATATTTTCTTATCCATTCTGCCAGTCTGTGTCTTTTGATTGGTGAATTTAATCCATTAACATCCAGTGTTATTACTCGTAATGAATTTCTTACTTCAGCCATTTTTTCTTTGGGTTAATGTATGTCGTATGTTGTTTTGTTTCTCTTTTTGACTTTTCAGTTGTTTTTAAACTCTCCTCCAACTCTCTCTCCTTTATTTTTTCCTTTCAATTTGTAGAGATTCCTTTAGTATTTCTTGAAGTGCTGGTTTCTTCTTGACATACTCTCTTAATTGCTGGTTATCTGTGAATATTTTGAACTCTCCATCATTTTTGAATGCCAATTTTGCTGGATAGAGAATTCTTGGCTGGAAGTTTTTTTCTTTCAGTGTTTTGACTATGTTATACCACTGTCTTCTTGCCTCCATGGTTTCAGCTGAGAAATCAGCACTTAATCTTATTGTGCTTCCCTTGTATGTGATGCTTCTCTTTTCTCTTGCTGCCTTGAGTATTTTCTCTTTGTCTTGAGCATTGGACAATTTGACAAGTATATGTCTTGGAGTTGGCCTGTTGGGATTTATACTATTTGGTGTGCGCTGTGCTTCCTGGATCTGCACATCCATCTCTCTCGATAGAGTTGGGATGTTTTCAGCCCTAACTTCCTTCAACACTCCTTCTTTTCCCTTTCCCTTCTCTTTTCCCTCTGGGATGCCCATAATGCGTATGTTTGTGCGTTTTGTATTATCGGTTAATTCCCTGAATCCATGCTGGATTTTTTCTATCTTTTTGTCTATCTGTTCTACAATCTCTTTGATTTCAGCTGTATTGTCTTCCATGTCACTAATTCTTTCCTCTGCCTGTTCAAATCTGTGCCATGTGAGTCCAGCGTCTTTTTCGTTTCTTTGCTTGTGCCATTGTTTGCCATCATATCCATTACCGTTTTAGGTGTGTTTGCTATTTCTTCAGTACATTCTCCCTGTGTCTTCTTTATATCCTTTATCTCTTCCTTCAGTTCTTTAAGTTGGTCCATGATATTTGTTTGGATAGCTTTGATTTGTTGTTCGATGTTCTGCATTGCCTCCTGGTTTTTATTTTGTGCATTGGACTGGTCCATGTTTTCCAGTTTCTCAGAGTCATTTGTATTTTTTTGTTGCCCTCTGGTCATCATATTATCTTGATGGGTTTCTTTGGTTGATTAGCTTTTCTCTATGCTCTAGCATTTTATTTAGCTGTTGGTTCTGCGTGTGAGTTAAGTTTTCTCTTTGGCAGTTTTTCTTCTTATTTTATTTCCTTTCTTCTTTCTATGTTCCCTTGAAGGCAAAAGGTCAGGGCCAGAGGAATCAAACGATGTAAGGAGGCAGAAGGATAAGGTAATATTGATAAAAGTTAGAGGAGGGGCAAAATAAGACTTAATGAGATGAATATTTAACTTGTGTAAGCAGTGTAGAGTACTAGGAAAATATATGGAGTTCCTACAATGGACTGGGAAAACAAATGGAGGAATATATATATAGTAATTTAGAAGGCTAGAATTATGATGAGGGAGAGAAATAGTAGAGAAAGGTCTGAAAGGAAAAAGTTAATAGTAATAAAAAAAAAGAAGAAAACAAAATAGATGGAATAGAAATTGACACCCTTAAGTTGTGTGCCTATGGAAAAATATTGTCTTTAAGTGACACAACAGAAAACAGAAGGCAGAAAGATGCAGGAAGGATAAGCGATAGTTTGTAATACAGAATCAATATATACAGACAGTGGGAAATTTCTGAAAAAGAAGCCCAGCAAAGAAGCGACAAGCTGGCAGCATCTAATTAAAAAAAAAAGAAGAAGAAAAAAGAAAGGGGGTAGGAAAGAGGAAAGAAAAGCTAGGGACCAGAAAGGAACAGAGAGAAACCAAAGATCCACACAGGCAAGCAGTCAAACAGAGCTAAAGGTGGTCAATGATTTCCCTAGGGTCCACGTTGATCCTTCCTGCCTACTTTTGTTTATCAATCAATTTCCCCACAGGGTTCTATATGCAGGTCCTGAAGCACCTTTTAGCTATTAAAGTAAATTAAAAAGAATTTATTTTTCATTTATTGAAGTGACCTTCTCACTTTTTTTTTTTAATTTTAATTTTTTTTTTTTTTAGCGAATACAGGACCCAAAATAATTCCTCCTCTAGACCAACCCCTTATGGAAGGACCCTAGCTGGGCCTGTGGAAATCAATCAAGCACGTCCCACTTCCTGAACTCCCCAGGGTAGCTGTAGCTCTGATGTTAGTCAGTGCAGAGTGCTAAAGATGGCTGATTCCGCCCCTTCTGGAGTGGAGCTCGAGTGTCACCAGGCTGCTCAGCAAATCAGTTTGAGTGCAGATTCGCATCTGCTCTCAGCCTGATGCTGCTTCAGGTCGGCTCATCTGCTCCCCAAAGCTATGGGGCAGTGCAGGCAGCCAGATCGATGTCTAAAAATAAAAAATACCCTTCCCTGTCCTCCAACAGAACCCTCCCTCCTTTGGGAAGTGTCCCCTCTTCCTGGCTCCACAGCGGCCTGGGTCTTATCCCTGGGCAGCTAGGCAAATCAGCTCCGTTCCCGACCAGAATCCCCCTTCCAGTTCACCGGGTGCTGATTAGCTCGATTGTTCTGTTCACACAAGATCCAATGGGCGCCAGGCAGCCAGATCCCCAGAAAATAAAACTTTTTCACCCCGCCCGCGGCTCCAAATGGCCGTTTAATTTAATTTTATTTTTTTTCCCTAACCGTGTGGCTCAGTCGCCCGTGCCAACCTCCACCGGCAGCTTCAAAACTCACGAATCTCCACCGTTCCGTCCACACCGCCGATCCGCACAGATAGATGTCCCAAGCTTCTCACTCTACATGTGCACAGCACAGACCCCCGGGCAGGACCCCGTCCACAATCCGCCTTGCTCTGGGAGCTTGCAGTGTGTGCCCTCCTACACTAATGCCATCTTGGCCACCCTCTAGGCCTTTTTAAAGCCTTTCCTCCTCCCCTTTCCTAATGTTGTGGAAGGGAACCCAAAGTTTGCTTTTCTGTTTGTTTGCCCCACCTGTTAGCTATAAGAGATCCAATGGGGAGTCCTGTTTTTTGGAGTTATCTGGGACATCTCCTTGACTCCAGAAACAGTTCCAAATGGGACTTCATGGCCATGGTCTAGGCAGGATCTTTCTGGATTTGTTTTGCATAGCAAGCGGTTTCCAGGCAGGGTCTCATGGCCATGTTCTGTGCCAGGTCCCAGTTGCCTTCCCTCTTACCCTATACTAACTTGTCTCACATGTGTTCTCCATTCCCTGGGGACAAGCACCATTTATCTACGTCTTAGGCCACCTTGGGCACGGTCTTGGCCATTGCTTTCAAGAAAACATCTGATACATTCAGCAACTCTAGGGTCCCTGTGAAAATGAAGGAGAAACAAAGAACCCAGGAAATAGACAGACACAAAGACACTTATCAGGTTCCCATCAGTCCTCCCACACAGGCTGGCAGGATTTAGATAGTAAGAGACCACAACAGTCTGTTGCCAGTGGCTGCCACATATCCTGAAGTGATCTTGTCTGATTCCAATTGCCAGGCCAATGCCTCCTTCTCTGCTCCTTCCCAAATATAAGCTCCTGGCTCCCCAGTCCCTCTTCATTAGCAACACTCTTCCTTGCATTCTGGTCACCTACCCACTCAGAGTACCAATGTCCAAGGCCTCCACCCTATATGGCTGCATCCTTGGGCTTCCTTACCTTGGGATGGGAGGGCCCAGGGTGACTGAAGATCTGCTGTAATCCTGGGATCTCTTCTCAGGGATGAGAGGATAATGGACTGAGTGGCTTTCTATCATGGAACTTAGAATCCATGTGTGGAGACCGAAGAGAATCAAGGCAGGGGGTCACTTTAGCTATTCAGTAAGTAGTTTGCATTGCCAGTTCTGCAAATATAAGGATGTTTGTCATCTGTCAGAGCAATATGCTTGCTTTTTCTCAGAAGAGTGGGTATGCATCAAATAGTAGAGGTGAAGAACTAAGGTTTGTTTCTTTACACCCACTCTGTTACAAACAAGAAACAAGAGTCTAATTCATAAACACTTACTATGGACTGTGCTCTGCTTACCTTGTGCTAGATGCAAATGCTTAAAATATTATTTTGTCTTTGGTGCTGGACAGGTTAATCATAAAAAATCTTGATACAGATCTCTTTGGATTTATTTTACTTGACATTCATAGAGTATCTTCGATTTGTGTATTCAGGCTTTCCATCAGAATTGAGAAGTTTTCTGTCATTATTTCTTTAAGCATTTTTTTCTGGCCATGTATCTCTCTCTGCTCCTTCTTGGGCTCCTATTTTACATATATTTTCATACTTTATGGTGTTCCACAGGTTACTCAGTCTCTGTTCACTTTTTTCCATTCTTTTTTCTTCTGCTCTGTATCCTGGACAATTTCAATGGTTTTTCTTTGAGTTCACTGATGCTTTCTTCAGCCTCCTCCAATCTGCTTTTGAAATTCAGTTCAATCTGCTTTTGAATTATTCAATTCCCAAATTTCCATTTGGCTCTTTGTAATTTCTCTCTTAGTATTGAAATTTTCCTTTTGAAACTTTTCCTTCTTGATTTCTTTGAGTTTTTCTACAAATTTTCCTTTAGTTCATTGATCCTATTTATGAGAGTTAATCTGAGATCTTTGACTAGAAATTCAAGAGGCTTTACTTTGTCAGTAATATTTGTCCATTGAATTATTTTTCTCCTCTGACTGTACCATACATTCCTGTCTTTTTTGTATATTTTGTATATTTGAGTTGAGAGCTGAACATTCTGAATATTGTGCTATAATGGTCAATCTGGAAATCTATTTCTCCTAGTCTTCAGTCCACAGTCTAAGAACAAGAAGGAAATAAAGCAAGGAAAAAAGAATAAGTGATAAGAGGACAAAGATAAAAGAAAATATACTAACAGTCAGATAAAAACACCAACACAAAAAAGAAAAAATATGAAGTGCACTGTCTCTACAAGTGTCTTGTTATGTGCTGGTTGAAAGACAAAAGCTGTGTTTTCAAGGCCAAACCCTAGGCCAGTGTCCTGCTCATCCCTCAGGAATCTGACACAACCAAAACTCTAAAGGAAAGAAAGACAAACACTAGCAAAATATAAAGTAAAGAGAAAGAGGTGGACTTTTTCTTTATGTCCATTTAGATGCTGGGGTAAGGTCAGAAAATGTTGCTTCTATGGGAAACTGAGGTTAACATCTGCACCTGGCATACAGGGGTCTTCCAGATTAAAGAACACAAGAAAGAGAATGTAGAAACTCAGCCAAGAAAAAGTGGGCTTGGTCTTTAAGTCCTGGAAGAGGCTGGTGTGAGGCATTGAAGCACCTGTTGCTGATAGGGCTGAAACCAAGTTTGGAGTCTATATCATTCCAGAGAAAGAATTGCCCACACAGAGAAGAAAAAAACACACTTGCTCTTTATGTCTACATGGATGTTAATGGAGCCTCAGTATAAATGCCCAGAGGGATGAAATTGAGGCCAGCTTCCATAAACTGATCCCTTCCAGATTCACTAATATGACCTCAAGCCTAAAATCCAAATTTGAGAGGAGGTTTCCTCTGCCAGTCCTGGACCACCTGGATGCTCCTGGGTGCTGGACTTCCCTGCAGCAGCAACAGCCATTTCTGCAACTGCTGCTGCAGGGTTGGGCAATGGGGACTGGTCAGTGGTTCTTGCTTTCCCTTCAAACTCCACTTTGCAGCCTCTTAATTCCTCTGTCATTCCTGCCATTCTGGTCCAGTGTTATCACCTAGTTTATTTCAGCCTGTCTTTTTTAGTTCTCATTTTTCTAGTAGAGGGAGATCTTTGTAAACCTTCCTGTTCTGCTGTTCTGTGCCTGGCAGCCATGAGATAAGAAACTGAACTCCAGGGCAACAACGACATTTATTTGGGGGTTTTAGAATTGCAACTTAGGGATCACACATTCAGGTAACACCCAAAATCATATCCTGTCTTTCATTTCTAAGAAAGTGTTTTCAAAGAGAAAGAAGATTCCATAAGCTGTATATGGTTGGTGGATATTTGGGGTTCTCCAAATGTCCATCAGTTTAATAGTTGATATAGCTCTTTATCTTGTGGTTTGTTTGTGGTATCCAGAAGTCCTTGGGGTTTGGGGGAATATTGTTGCTTGAGGCCATGTACACATTGTCAGTTTGTGATATCCAGCTGATATTTGTCTAAGAGTAATATCCAGAATGAGCACCTGACTCCATTTTAATCTCTTACCCATAGTAACTCTGTTTTGTTTTATTTCATTTTACAAACCCACACTTTAATTAATCTAAATGTTCAACAAGAGAATGACTAAATAAATCATTATCTATTTATGAATGGAATAGTCCTCACCATTAAAACAGGATAAGTGGCTAATTCATACAATTCAGGTGAACATCACAGCCAACATACATGTGAAAGAAACCAAACCCAGTGTACCTTATGTAACACTTCTCAACATGATATTCAAGAACAGCCAAAATTGACCTGGGGTGAGGGAAATCAAAATAATGTTTGTTTGTGAGAGGTAGGGTTAAAGGGCAAGGGGATAAGGGAAACTTCTGAGGTGATGGAAATAATTTAGTTTTTGAGTTGGGTGTTGGTTACATGTATGTGTGCATTCCCCAAAGTTGAATTGTAACCTTAAGAGCCATGCTTTTCAATGTATGCAATTTTCACCTCAATTAAAAACATTTAAGGAGTTAAACTGTACATCACAAGCCCTTCCATTGTGGCCCCTGGTAGAGTGGTTCTCACTCATGAGAAATTCAAAGGAGATGGAACAGAGCAATGAAACAAGCACCCCTCTGCTACACATGATGTAGAGGTGTTACCATTCCCTGACATCCATGAGGTCCAGATGTAGAGTACAATGGAGCCCACACATGGTACATGCAGAAATATGATGATTATATATTAAGCTAATCCACCATTCAGCAAAGCAACACCATCCTCCTTCTTGACACACAGTGTTAGGAAGCTAGATCTGAAGGACCAGGATGGAATGAAAAGTTTTCACACTTTTTAGAATTTGGGGATATAGCGTTGGTACTCTCACCTGTCCTCTCTGAGTCACTACCTACTTGCCTTGCCACTCTGATTAGTCCTGACCACGATGGGAGGTGACTCATGAGCCTACATCCCCGGCAAGCACTTCCTAAAACATATACTTTCGATCTCTGAGGCACATACATCTGCTGACCTCATTGTTTTCTCACTTTCTCGCTCCTTCACTCTTCCTCTTTCTGGCATGAGTAGTCCCTAGTGAGACACCATGGTATAGCCATATCTGCTCATCCACAAAGGCCCAGGATACATTTCCAGTTGCTGTTTCTGTTTCTGTCACTGGAGAAATGGGCATCATATTTACAAGAACTGCCTGGAAATTGGCCCTTCTTGAATTCATGTTTATCAGGACAGAGACCTGCCTTGGAGGGCCAATGATACACATACTAGATGCCACATACTAGAAAATTAACTACAGTTAAATGGTGTCTCTCAGCAAAGGCTGTGTGGGGTTGTTACTGTAAGTACAGCTCATTTCCAAAAGAAGGCCCTGCTGATACAGTGATACATGGGACAAAATGTCTCTCAGTGAGAAGGTGACTTATTGCAAGTGCACAAGCAAGGAATTGGAGGAATCTTCCCAAAACCAGTTCAAAGTGAAAATGGGAACTAGCATATTTGTACACAATGAAAAGAGAAAAGGTGTAGGTGAGAAAAAAAAAAAGGGAAAAAACAAGTGATGGTATGATGCTAGGGGTGTTGTAAGGAGGGTATATGGAATTTCTCAGTACTGCATTGTCTCAAGCATGCTCAATTGTCCTTGATTTTAGTTACTAATAAACCACAGTTTAGATAATGTTGTGCCAACAGCTCAAGGATATCAAGCTTTTTGGTCTTGAGAAAAGTTATAGATTTACTGGGTCATAAGTTTCTCCTGACAACATTCTGTCTGGTTTTGCTTTGAGACATTATCTTATTCCTAAAAACAAAAATGAGCAATTCTGGTTAATATTCTTCAGGGAACTAAGTGCAAAAAAGTAAACTTCTAAAATAAGATTAATAGAATATTAGTTTAGTGAATTAGAATTTTCAAAGTTTCTTAAGTTAAGAAACCTTTAGTAAGCACATTTTTCTAGCTATCATATCTCCTTTTGTGCTTACACTCTTCTTATTCTTCAGAAGACATATTTTGTAAATATTCCTCATATAAGGAAAATGGCAAAGGTCTCTTCTTCTGTAGTTCATTTCCTGCTGTTTAGGGGTGGAGAATATTTTCATAACATTTTGGAGGATGCTCTATACATAAATTCACAAAGACAATTTAGGCAACAAAAAGAAAATTATATGGCAAGCAAATTAAAGACATTATTTAGGAAAGCCATTCTTTTACTTCATATACAAGTTCATTAACTACTTAGAAAATGAATCAAGTTTGCCAAGATTTTTAACATGTTCAATACTATGATCTAGTATAGAGGAGATATTATATTCATCAGGTACAGTACTTAATACTGAATGATATACAAGTATCTCTTTGAGCTTCAGTTAATACATCTAAGCTCAAGATTTGCGATACCATACATGTCATCTCTCCATGGGAGCAGGCCATAATGCCAATTGAGTCTGTTTAGGATTTACTCACATTACTCTGGTAACTATTGCTCCACTTGGTATAACCCTCACAGCCAGCATAATGCAGCATCTGTTAGTGCTGGAGAGGAAGCCAGCTCTGGCTGGCAGAGCTGCAGTTGTTTGAAGCAGCCATGTAGTTCCATCTAATTCAGGAGAATGATCAGGTGATGTGGCAGATACTTTTATTGTTTAGAGAGTCATAGTGAACAAAATAACCAATAACTCAAATGGAGAGACACCATGCACATCACTGGGAACCTCGTTTAAATGCACAAGAGAGTTTGGCAACACTGAAGCCCATCCCTTTTAATTTATAACATATCAAATGAATTTAACTTTTTTAATCCTTCGCTTTTTAAAAGGTGAAAGAACAAATCTTTTACAATAATTTGAGATTAAAAGATAATTTTCAGGGCTTGATTTTGAGAAAGCAAAATTTTTAAAGTTGTTAGGTTTTAAAATTACATTCTTTAAAAGTGAGAAGATCTGTTTATCTTAAACAACTAAGGACATGATAAGGTTAAAGTACAAGAACTTATTTTGATAAAACTGATTTTCTGCTTTGTATACTCATTATTCAAGAGAAAACCTCTTTATAAACTTTTACTAAAAGAGACTAATGATTTAAGAAACTTTGTCACTTTAACAGAGAAAGAACCACATTTTAGTTTTGCATCAGTTTACTACTTATATTGTCTTTTAAAATGTTATAGACAGACCCATCAAATCTTACCCAACTTTGACCACAAAATTTCCTTTTTTTGTGAATCTCCTGCCCTTTCTGTATTCTTTCAGGTTTTATTCAACAGTTTCCTCTTTCTTAATAAAATTTTAGGACCAAATTGCTTTCCTTTTCCATAGCAATAATAAAAAACATATTCTATATACCTAACATGCTTAGGTTCATGACTGAACTGCAGGCTTACAGAAGCACATAGTATTATTCCATTTTTTTCTTTTTCTCTGATAGTGCTATCCAGTTCAATAGTTACTAAAATTTAAAAGTGTGAATTTTATTTTATTATTATTTTTTTTGTTTTATTTTTTAGGAGGTACAAGGTTTTGAACCCAGGACCTCTTATATGTAAAGCAAGTGCTCAACCACTGAGCTACATTCACTCCCCAGCACCAATTTCATTAATGTGTCTATCCAGATCCCATTAGAATTAAAATGGAAACAGGACAGAGAATATTAATCTCATGAAGTTTTTACACTTCTCCAGCAGTTAAACTAATTCCATTTGTGATTTGTTTTACAAAACAAATCCAATTGCAAGATAGTATTGCCAAGACTTATTTTTAGGTTACTTTTCACTGTCATCCAATTTATACTGTGGCCAGGCAATATTGCAATAGAAAATCAATTTCTTTTTCTTAAGGGGGTCCCTTCCAAGTTCAGACCTTTTTTTTTTTTTTTTTTTTTTTTTTTTCAATTTACAGCCCAAAGGAGTTATAGCTAGCAAATTCTGAGAGTTTCCGATGGTGAAGCAACATTAACAGAAATGACAAAGACAGAATGTGAAGAACAGGATCTCCTCAAAGTCATCAGGTTCCCCAGCTTCAAAATACAAAATCAACAAGAAACCCTAAATCTGATTTATGAGGTCCTAGGCATCAGCAGACTGACAAAGTGAATGTAAACACAGATCAAATCAATAAGAATTTTACACACTTACCTAGCACAAGGAAACACCCAACTTCAGAATCACCTTCACACAAAGGACCCATTGTTTGCCAAAGCAGAAACCTCACCCAGAGCCTCCAGCATTGTTCATCCAGGGAAATCCCCAGGCAGCTGCTGGGTACAGAGCTGGGGGATCCAGCGAAGACCCGTAATTGCCAACACATGGATCTTGCTGCTCCAAGGCCTGCATCACACAGCAGTGTGGCTCCTGATTTGCTCACTAAATTGTTGTCATAAGCATGGCTCATTTCCAATAGAAAGGCTCACCTGATCCAGCACCAAAAAGAAGAAACATGTCTCTCAGTGAAAAGGTAATTTATTGTGAGGGCACAAATAAGGAATTGGGAGAATCTTCCTCACATCAGTTCACAAAGTCAGAAATAGCATTTTTATAGGCAAAAAAGAGAAAAGGGGTAGGTGGAAAGGAGTACAAGTTATAAAAAAGTGATACCAGGATCTTGTGAGAAGGGGATATGCAATTTATCAGTCCTGCATTGTCTTAAGCACCTTCCACTTGTCCTTGGTTTCGGTGGCTAATAAACCACAGGTATTGTGCCAACTGCTCAAGGATATCAAGCTTTTTGTCTCTGAGAAAGGTTACAGATTTACTGGGTCATCAGGTGCTCCTGACATCATTCTGTCTAGTTTTGCTTTGAGACATCATCTTATTCCTGTAAACAAAACTGAGAAGGTCTGGTTTATATCCTTAAGAGAATGAAGAACAAAGAGTGAATTTCTAAAATTAGATTAATAGAAAACGAGCTTAATTAGTGTATTACAAATTTCAGAATTGCTTAAGAGAAGAAATTTTTAGTAAATACATTTCCTAGCTACCAGGAACAGGGATGAAACTCAAAAAGGAAGCTCTGACAAGGTCAAAGTACAAGTCTCCAGGGGAAAGTTGCCATGAACCAGCAGTGCAGCCTTCAATAGATATCAGAGAGATCCACAGCACACCCACTGCATGTGATTGTCCTGGTTAGCTAACACCTTTAGGTTCCAGGACCCACCCAGACCCTGAAACAAGGGCTATGCTTTTCATGGTTGTTAAGTGCAAGAGCAAGTACTTTGCTGGGTGTGCCAAGGACCCCAAGGACAGTGAAAGGAAAGACAAATGCCAAGAAAAAATTATATCAGGAAACACACAATTAGAAGTATAGCTGCAGGGCAGGCTCCAAGGATTTGAGATGGCTGGGTCTAGGGTCCACTCTGGGAAAGTGGATGCTCATGCATAAATTTGAACAGCAGCCCCAACCTCCTTATGGGGCCTTACCTCCAAATCAGGTTTTTCAAGCCTACCTCTCCTCCCAAGACTCTGGTGGAGGACCAAGGATATCCTTGATTTTCCAGTGGTGCCTGGGACAACAATTCCCTTTCCATGTCTTCCACTGACTCTTCTCCCTGTTTCTCTAGCAACTGGTCCTGTAATTGGACTCCATCCTTCCTGCCTACAGTTTCCCTCTGCCTCTTGGTCAGGCTGTCCTTGGGGTGAAAAGGGGCAGTGTTGTGTCAAAATCAGGGATGCAAGGCTGGACTTAGAGTTGGGAACCTCAAATAACCAGGCAGGGGCAAAGTGGGAGGGAGAAAAAGATGCCAGTCAGGTACAGGGAGGGTTGCCAGCTGAAAGATCCTCAGGATTCTGTGGACTGAGCCTCTAACTAAGCTGGACCTTCCTCTGTGTGATGTACACTATGTGCTTCATCCTTCCAACCACAAAGTATAAAATGTGTTCAAAAAGCCACATATGGGACCCTCTGAGAAGTTGAGGTAGAAGGAGTAGGAAGGCATCTGGGGCAGATGGAAACCACTGATGTCATAGTTGGGAAAGGCATCCAACAGAAAGTATAAGGGTACATTGCACAGGGGAAAGTTTTGTGAAGACCTTACATTAAGTAGGTTGTCAATAGTCAGAGGTTGAATTCTAGACTTCCAGGTCTCATAAATGCACCAAGAGTTGAGGTTCAGTGTCACCCTGACAGGTGTTCTTGGATGAAAGACCCACAGATTCCTACAGTAGAAGCTAACATGAAATTCCACCATGATGAGTAAACTTTGCCATCTTAAATACAATCTCATGCCAGCATTGTAAATTTAAATTTAAGTATTGTAAATTTAAGTATCTTGGATATACAACTACCAATTTAGTACTAATTGTAAATTCAAATAGAAGGACAGAAGAGTGATATGTAGGGAAAACAAAACTGAGTCCAACTCTGTCCCACTTGGGAGAATAAATTCCAAAATAGGTCCCACTGGAAGGGCACCAAACTCCTGAGATGTCAGCCTTCCCTATAACATCTGGATGTCTCTAGAGCCCTCAGGAGCCCAGCTATTTGAGGTAATATTTACTGTGGTAGTCAAAGAGATTCTGCTGAGATGTACATAAGCAAAATCTCTGGAATGACCTTCCAACTCACTTTGAAGTTTCTTAGCCATATAAACTCATTTATCTTTACCCATTCCACCTTTAGGTCAAGGTCTTTCCACAGTTGCATTGATAGTAGGTACTTGGTAGTAATCCCTTGGTGCCAGGGAAGCACATCCCCAGGAGTTATGTCCCACACTGGGGGAAAGGTAATGCATTTGTATGTTGAGTTTGACTTAGACACAGGCCATATTTGAGCAACAAGGAGGATCTCAGGAGGTAACTCTTAGGTAACCTATAATACTAGGCTAACTTTCACTTTCAAAAGAAAAGGTTCATAAGTAAAATTATCAATATCAAGGGCCCATCAATGGACCATCCCCTTCATTTGTCACTGCCCTTGTACTTGAGGGATTCTTGTTCTCCCATTGGAGAATGTGGCAGAGCACCCCAGGATGGGAATTTGATATTCTTTTGGTTATTGTATAAATCTCTAACCACTGTGGCAATGTCCCATGGAAACTTGAACACATTCATATGCCTTATAGATATAAGATGAACCTCCTCCCATACATTCTCCATCACTGATACCCCACACTAATGATCCTCCTCTGCTAAAGTTGTAACCCTTCTGTGATTCAAAGCTTGTTCAAAAATGAAGCCAGCCATATAACCAAAAAATTAAGAAGAAAATGAAATAATAATGATAGTTTTAAAAATAAGAAAATAGAATACAAAAAATTTTTAAAAATTTGAAATAATAAAAAATAAAAATCAAATTAAAAAATGTTGACATTATGTCTTTCATCACTGAAAGATATATTTTCTTGTATGTACACTGACATTTTCTTCTATTTATTCCCCCAGTGTCTTATTTTTTTTCATTTTATCTTCCAAGAAGCTTTAGGTTACAGAAAAGTTACATTCAGAATATATGAGATTCCCATATACCCAACATCCTTCCCCTTTTCCTTTTTCCCCTATTAATAACAATTTACATGTGGATGGTTAATTTGTTAAAATTGAATGTACAGATATTGAGGCATTGTTACTAACCATGGTCAATTATTTACATTATGGCTTACATTTTGGATCAAACACTTTTATAAACTTTGATGAAATATAACATGGCCTGTATCCATTATTGTAAGATCATGTAGAACAATTCAAACACACGCAAAAATGCCCCATATTCCATCTATTATATTCCTCCCTCCCCCTCTCCTCAGGACCCATGGAAGCTACCAATCTTCATTCCTTGAAGAATGGGACTCATAGATACTTGCAACAAAATTGAGAGCTTAACATATTGACCTGTCCTCCCCTATTTTATTTGAAAACATAGCAGAGCCCCAGGAAGGGAGTCCAACACCTTCCTGATCATTGTGTGTGTCCCCACCCACTGATAAAATGCACTATGACAAGATGAATACACACACTCCCTAGAAGACTGCCCCAGGTGCACCCTGATTTACATGACCCCCAAATCCAACACCCTAAACCAGTAACCCTCCCCTGCCATATTTACCAAAAGAACAGTCTGAACATTGTAGCTTCAACCACATAATTGCAAATTCCCAGAGTTCACCTGCTCCCTCCCCTGACTCTCCCCCAAATGCCATGGACAGTCCAACCCACATCCCCACCCTGCTTGTAGTGCCTAAAGGTGCATCCACGTGTGGGGCCTGGGAGTCTTACCTACTCATGGGGTCTGGTGGTATACCCACACACAGGGCCTGTCAGCACACCTGCTTGTGGGTCCTGATGGCACACCCACATGTGGGGCATGGGGTGCTCACTCACTCACAGGGCCTGCCAGCTTACACACTCATGGGATCCAGTGGTGCACCCACCTTATGGGCCTGGGGGTTTCACCTGCTCATGGGGCCTGGTGGCACACACACACAAAGGGACTGACAGTGCACCTGCTTGTGGGGTCTAATGGCATACCCACACGTGGGGCTTGGGGTCTTAACCACTCATGGTGCCTGAAGGCACACCCATTCATGGGGCCTGGTGTTGCACCTGTGCAAGGGTCCTGACAGTGCACGCATTCATGGGGACTGGTGGTGCACCCATGGGTGGGGACTGACAGCACACCTGAGCATGGGGCCTGGTGGACTCAACCACTTGCAGGGCCTGACAGTGCACCCATACATGGGGCCTGGTGGCTTGCAAGTCTTCTATATTTTTCTTTTTAAAATTTTTACTGGGAGTTCCTAGGAATCAATCCCAGGTTCCTCCATACTAGTGACAGATGCCCAATCATTTGAGCCACATCTGTCCCTCCACTATATCTCTTAATGTTGACCAAAGATACCTAGTGTTATAGTCATTTCCCATACAGGATGTTCATATAATAAATAAGACTTGGTTTATCACCAGCATTCTAAAAATCAGACCTAGGAGAAAAACTAGGTCTGGGGACACAGCCTGGTTTCTAATATAATGAATATTTAAGTTACCCTGATTATCACAAAATCAGGGCAGTGAGAATATTCACATCATCTTTTTTTAATACTAAGCAGTCTATTAGGAGTAAGATGATATCTCACTGTAGTTTTGATTTGCATTTCTCTAATAGCTAGCGATGTTGACCATCTTTTCAAGTGGTTTTTTTTTTTTTTTTTTTTTTGCTGCCTGTATTTCTTCTCTGGAGAAGTGTCTATTCAAATCACATGCCCATTTTAAATTTGTTGTTTGTCATTATTTTTGAGGTGTAGGATTTCTTTATGTATGCTGGATATTAGGCCCCTAACAGATGTATGCTTACCAAGTATTTTCCCTCACTGAATAGGCTGCTTTGTCATTTTCTTGACAATCTCCTGTGAGGTAAAAAAAGTTTTTAATTTTGAGGGTTCCCATTTATCTATTTTTTCTTTTATTTCTTGTCCTTTGGGTATAAAGTGCATGAAACCATTTCCTAATACAAGATCTTGTAGATTCTTTCCTACATCATCTTCCAAGTTCTTAACAGTCTTAGCTCTTATATTTAGATATTTGATCCATCTTGAGTTAATTTTGGGATAATGTATGAGAAGATGTTCATCTCGCAAACTTTGGATATCGATATCCAGGTCTCCAAGCACCATTTGTTGAAGAGGCCATTCTCTCCCACTTAAGTGTGCTTGGTGGCCTTGTCAAATGTCATTTGACTGTATATGTGAGGATATATATCAGAACTCTAAATTTGGTTCCATAAGCCAGTATGTCTATCCTTGTGCCAAAACCATGTAGTTTTGACCACTGCATATTTTTAGTATATTTTAAAATCAGGTCTGTTGAGTTGGAAGAATTGGCAAGATGTCTGGACCACTAGGAATATGGATTTTGTAATTAGCTTTAAAACTCTGCCAAGAACCTAGATTTCCTGCAAATCAGATTTTTAAAGCTAAATACATGCTTTGGGTTTTTCTGTTTTTGACATAGCATCCCTTCCTTAAATACCTTCTATAGTTTCAGGTCAGTGAGGAGACCATATAACAATTGTATGATATCTGTTTCAGAAATTTTTTTCATTTTATAAGTAGGTTGCTATTAAAATTTTATCAGTTAAACTTTTGGTACCCATTTTTTTCTTCATAAAGGAAAATGTAACAACTTTTTTACAGTCTGAGACACACTCTAAAAATATACTTCTTCTCTAATTATACATAAATGGAAATTACATTTTTTTTTCCATAATGGCATGTACCCACAAATAGTAAAGAAGAAGAAAAGGTAATATAATTTTAAGTTTATGAAATATGGTGTTTACTTATGTAAGTCTTGACCAACTTATCTAAATTGTACATGATATTTGAACCAGCATGTAAATTTGATTTTAATTATGTTCTCAGGGCTGGGATAATTAGATATTTTGCACCTGTAACTAACCATCAATCATCACTTTTTGCAATTACTTGTACATGTATATTACTTGTTCTTAAAAGATTTTACTTTTGGAAATAGTACTTTACTTAAATAAATTCAATTTTGTTGTTTGACTTTGTAGTTGATTTTAGTTTTGCATAAAATGCTATCAGAGATTAGTATGTTTATTAAAAAACCCTTGCATAGGCAAAGAAAAAAAAATCAGGTAGTATGATTCATTCAATTTTGTTTTTCTTTTTCAATATGTCTTTCATTATTTTGGGCTCCATACTATTCCAAATAAATTTCATAGTTAGCTTTTCCAATTCAGTAAAAATGCTGTGGAAAGTTTTATTGAGATTACTTTAGATCTGTGAATCAGTATGGATAGGATAGACATCTCAGTGAGGTTTAGTTTTCCTCTCCATGAACAGGGAATATTCTTCTATTTGTTTAGGTCTTCTTTGATTTCCTGAAACAGTGTTGTGCAGTTTCCTGCATTCAAGTCCTTTACATCTTTATTCATGTTTATTCCTAAGAATTTATATATTTTAGTTGCTATTGTAAATGGGATTTTTTTTCTTGATTTCCTCCTCATATTGCTCAATATTGTACAGAAAAGCTACTGATTTTTGCTCATTGATCTTATATCTTGCCACTTTATTGACCTCATTTATAAACTCTAGAAGCTTTGTTGTAGATTTCTCAGGGCTTTCAATGTATAGGACCATGTCATCTGTAAATAGTGAAATTTTTATTTCTTCTTCTCCAATTTGGATGCCTTTTATATATTTTTTGCCTAAGTGCTTGAGCAAGTACTTCTAATATAATGCTAAATAAAAGAGGTGACAGTGGGTATCCTTGTCTTGTTCCAGATCTTGGAGGGAAAACTTTAAGATTTCACCATTGAATATGAAGTTAGCTGTGGGTTTTTCAAGTATATCCTTTATCATGTTGAGGAAGTTTCATTCCATTCCTATCTTTTGAAGTGTTTTTATCAGGTAAGTGTGCTGTGTTTTTTTGAATGATTTTACTGCATCTACAGAGATGATCATGTGATTTTTTTTCCCCTTCAATCTGTTTGTGTGGTGTATTACATTGATTGAGTTTCTTTTGTTGAGCCATCCTTGCATACCATGGATGAAATCTACTTGATCATGGTGTATAATTTGTTTGATGTGTTGTTGGATACAGTTAGCAAGTATTTTCTTGAGGAATTTAGCATCTAGGCTCATTAGCGAGATTGGTTTATAGTTTTCCTTACTTTGAAGCATCTTTGTTTGGCTTCAGTATTAGGGTGATGCTGGCATCATGGAATGAGTTAGGCAATGCTCCCTCCATGTCTATTTTTTTTTTCAGAGTTTAAACAGGAATGGTGCAGTTCTTTCCATTATGTTGGATACAATTCACTTGTACAGCCATTTGGTCCTGGTGTCTTCTTAATTGGGAAGTTTTTTTTTTTTTTTAATCAGATTTTATTTATTTGTTTGTTTATTTATTTATTTATTTATATTTTAAAAGATGCTTAGATTACATAAATGTTACACAAAAATTACAGGGATTCCCATGTTTCCCACCTCCCACAACTCCCATAACATCCCATATAAACATCTTTCATTAGTGTGGCACATCACCTGCAATGGATATACACATCCTGGGGCTTTTTGATGATGAATTCAATATCATTACTTGTGATTGTTCTGTGGAGTTCATCAACTTCTTTCATCAATGTAGGCTGCTTGTGTGTTTCTAAGAATTTGTCCATTTCCTTTAAATTACCCATTTTGTTGGCATACAATTTTTTAAAGTATCCTCTTATGAAACATTATTTCTGTGGGGCCAGTCAGAAATATCACAGTAGTTCTTACTGCTAGGTACAACATAAAACAAACACAGCCCAAGCTTAAAACTCAACAAAACAGAAATGTTAGGCATGGAAGAATTTGATCTCGGGGATCAAATATCTCTTACTATTTCCCCCTTCCATCTCCCTGACTCATAATATTCACAGTTGCCAATGTTTGAAGTGGGAGACTTTTTAGTGAAAGAAGAACTTGTCAGAAGTAAAACTTTCCCTGAGAACTAGATGTGGCTCAGGCAACTGGGCTCCCATCTACCATATGGGAGGCCCTGGGTTCAATTCTTGTGGCCTCCTGGTGAAACCAAGCTGGCCCACACCATGGAAAGCTGATGGCCCACACATCAGAAAGATGATGGCCTGTGCTGTGGAAAGCTGCTGCAGCAAGATGATGTGACAAAGGTAGACACAGAGGAGAGACACTGAGAGACAGCAGACCAGGAAGACGAGGTGGCTCATGCAATTGAGTGCCTCTCTCCCATCCTGGAAATGCCTGGATTGGTTCCTTATGCCTCCAAAAGAGAAAGATGTGAAGAAAAAAGACAAGAAGATGGAGAAAGAACACACAGCAAATGGACATAGAGAGCAGAGAGTGAGTGTAAACAGCAAGAGGGGAATAAAAAGAAAGAAGTTAAAAATTTTTCCCTGAATTTGAGAGGAAGTAGAAATCAAAGGGCTGAGAAGAAGGTGGGAAGATCTAAGATCACATGGATATTGGGTCAGCACTGAGAGAAAGGTGTGCAGACCAGGCCTGAATATATATGAAGTGGGATTTTAGTTACCCCAAAGAGTCCAGAGGTCCACATGTGCTGGTGGTATTTTGCCTTCCAGCACTGATTGCCCTTCTGGCTCAGCCCCCAACTTTTTGGCAGTCTTGAAGGGCTTCTGAACACAGCTGGAGTGCAGATTTTAGTTGAGTGTGCCCTCACATGATGTGAGTCCTGTCTCTTCTGACAGAGAAGAGATGCTGCTGCAGGGTGTGAGTAAAGCCTGGAGATATGTGTGTGGGTTGGAGGTGTGTGTGTGGAGAGAGAATAATGGGTTAGCTCCACTGGACCACAGCAGGGACCTGGAAGTATCCTAAAGATCCACCTTACTCCTAGGGGCTGTGCCTTTTAACAGTCCAAGGAAACCTCCTAGGGGAAGGAGGCCTGAAGGATGGAGCTGGATTTGTTTGATTTATTTTCCCTCAGGAGCCCCCTGCAATCTGAGATGCAGCACAGCCCAGTTGGCTGGCATCTTCAGGCATCTCTATCAACTTTTGCTGAAGCTGAAGGCTGGAATCTACCTTCCCATCCTCTGAACATGTCCCCCACCTCATCCCCATCACAGAGCAGGAGGGTCTGGGTGGTCAGAAGTTATCCTGAGAAAGAAGGAATGCAGCAATCTGAAGATACATTAAGGGCTGTGGCTTTTCATGCAAGTAACGCTGAGCAGGAAGAATGAAGGGCTCAAGCTATGGTGGGGGTCAGGGAGGGATCCTGCTGGTCCTGGAACGGGGTGTCCACTGCTTGTCAGAGGTATGGTAGGAAGCCTTGACCTCCAATACTGCAATGGGCAAGAGACAGACTCCCAAGGCCTGGTCAAGCTATTGGGGCACTGAGCAAGGCAGCCAGGACAGACCTGCCCCCTGGCCAGGATCAACCACAATGCCCCAACTCCTCGCCCTTCCCATACACTCTTGCTGCCACTGGTAGACACAGGAGCTTCTGGGCACTGTTCAGATGACTCCACCCTCCACCTCAGCCTGAGCCTTCTTGCAAAGGTCAATTCATCTTCCTCCCCTTGTACTCCTCCTTTTGTGGCTTTTGAGGTTCTCATGGGCAGAGACTCAAATCTCAGGCCTGGACCTGAGACTGATGACCTGGCCACTGTTGGGCACACCCTGGCCTCCCAACCTGACTCTCCATCCCTTTCCTTTTGCCCCTACCTGGGTTGCACCCCAATCAGGGTTGCAGCATTTCTGGTCCTCTTCTATGATAAGGCCATTCCCCTCTATGACCTAAGCCAGGGGTTCATACTGGGTGCTGTCCAGATTCAAACTCATATGACTCAGGAAACCCACACACTGGGTTGGTGTCTTGGGTCAGTCCCAGCATGCACTTTTATTGGGCATCTTGGGGCTCTCTGGGGGTTAGGATTTGTGTTGATACAGGTACCTCTGCACTTCTGCCATGCACCTCACTTGGTGGGGTCAAATGCCCACCCAGGAATGCCTTGGGCCTTTGCAGATTGGTGTCTGTGTGGGTCTGGGGCAATGGCAGTACAGGAGGGGGAAGCACTAGGGGTAAGGAAGCCTGGGGGACAGCAGCACTTGGCAGGTCCATGACAGTCCAGGACAGGGGCACCAAAAGCTTAGCTGTCAGCTGCATTTTCATAGGATCCATCCTGGGAGTAGAGCAGTAACATTCAGTGTCTGCTTGGGAATTTGACACAGATTATGCAGAGATGCCCTTAGAGAAGCCCTAGAATTAGGTCCTCAAGGTAGGAAGAAATGACTAAACACTTTGGCTCTGACCACAACTCCTGGTACTACAATGACAGTTCAGACTATGAGCAAGAATGGCCCAAAGAAAAAGAAAAGAAGAAAAATTAAAGTAGGCAAAAGATCTTGATGAGGATCAAAGGAGGAAGTGAAATGTAAAGAAGAGCAGGAACCTGGTGTGTTGGCCCTGGCACCTATGGGGAGTACCCCAAATATGGGCCTAATTTTTCCCTAGGAAAACCTGGTTTGTAGCAAAAAGTAAACCAGTAATGTTAATTGATTCAGGGCTGGGTTTATTAGTTTTCTTTTCTAGGCCAACCCCTTAGGTGGGGGCTTGTGAGATTGGGAAATCTAAAGTAAGAAGAGTCTCTGGAACAGGATTTTTGTCTCATATCTTCATTTTATCCCTGAGAAACTGAGGCAGGTGTGTTTAAATTCCTAGCTGTTGCCACCCTGGGATGAGAATTCAGCAGCTCCATTGCTCTCATTACATTGACTCTTCTCATAGGAAGATAAGAAAAGGAGCACTGACAAAGAGAGACCATGGACTTTGATACTGAGAAGACAGAGGCCTATTAAAGAGAGCCAGTCTCAACCAGGCCTGTTTCAGGATTTCATACAAACATTTCTAGAGCATTAGAGCTTGTGATTTTAACATGAGGTTTGACAAAGTACACTTTAGCTTTTAGAGAAAAGTAGAGAAAGGAAAAAAATGGGCATTTTATTTTCTTTCTGTGATGTCACATTCCATCACAGTTTCCTGCCATCATCTTTATGTCTTTCTTTTTAACAAACCACAAGCTAAGAATAACATGTATTTTTAAAGACTTGTTAAGAAATGAAATTATGCCACAGGGGCTAACCATACCAACAAACTAGACTATTTTCTATCTGACCTTTACAGAAAAAAAATAGCCAAATTTTTTTCTAGAAATTTGTATTTCTCTGTCCTTATCATCTTAAATAGATCAACTTTAGAAGTGTTCCCAGCTTAATTAGACTCAAGAGAGAGGCCTCTAAACCAAAGTGCTAATAAAGCCCTTTGGGAAGAAGGCAGGTTTCACTTATCCTCAAGTCCACTTAAAGACCCAAAAGATAGCTCTGAACTTACTGTGAGCATGAATTTGGAACAAAGAAAATTGGATATTCTTCCATGAAATTTCTGTCATGATCACTGGGAGAGATGACCATCTGCAAGGGATGGCCTTTGACTAGAATTCCCAACTATAAATTTTTGTCTTTTGGCCTGACCTCCATTACATGTCACACACACACAATTCACAGCAGTTACTATATAAGTGGGTATATTTGTACTCACCATAAGGGGTGCTTCTTCCTAGTGACTCAAATATCCTGTGTTCAGGGTACATCTCATGAATTTTAGAGAAGTTGAAGTAGTAGGACACTTATGCATAATATCAGAAACAGGCCAGGAGTTTGAGATTGGTTATTCAGACTGACAAAACTCACATATCCATGGTGAATTCCCCAAAGGAAAGAATTGGAATACTCATGTATCTTGTTCTCCACGTGTGGTGTTTTCCTGTCTGACTTTCAAATGGTCAGATAGACAAGGCCAATGACAACTTTGCTCTTTGATAAGTTTGACTTTGTGTTTGAGCACCTCCAATTAACAGAGGGTGTGAGAGTTGATATTGTGCTGCAGTAATTTGTGACAGGAGTTCTCTTTTCTGACAATGAACGCCCCCCTCCTTTGAAAGACTTTGACATGATGAACAATTAGGACTTGTATGATTAAGGCCTTAGCTCTAAGCCCCCAAAGCCCACAAAGGAAACCTGCCCTCAGATGGCAAAGGAACAGGAGATGGGAATGGAGGCTCTGCCTACTGCCCCAGGCAGCCTCAGCCACTTGGGGATTTGCAGAGAAACCCCAGAGCCCACCTCTCATCCCAGACCTCCTGTGTTCTGTGGGTCCAAGTATATCACAGTTTCTATCTATAAGAGAATCTCCTTCCAGGTGATGATGCCTTCAGATGTCCTGTCTCCAATCCTATGATATCTAAGGCTCCATCTGGGATTCTGGCCAAGGTTTCCCATGATAGTGGAGCTTATCTTATGCCCGACTTGGTTCAGACTACAGAGTTGAGAGGAAACCCCAACTGATATAACACCACACAATAAATGTCTGCTGCATGAAGGCAGAAAGGCAGGCCAGGCAAGACCTTAATGCCCAGGCCTCCTGAAGGCCCATGCTTCCAAGCAGATGTTGCCTATCTGCCTTGGTTGGTTCCCAGTTGTGATTTGAGGGACTAGGCTGGAGCCTGGCAATGGATAGGGGCTGTGTTCATCCAAGGGCTGCCAGTAACAAAAATGCCACAACTGCATGGGTGGGAGAATGATGGGTTAGATGGGTGGACACAATAGAAGGGGAGATGAGAGAAAATCCAGGTCAGGGCTCCTAGATGCCCAGATACACCTCACTATAAGACAGACATTCTTGTATGTGGGTGGAAAAGAAGGCCTTGGGCTTCATCCCCAGTGTGCTGGTTCAAGCATGCTGGGCAAGTGGGGCCCTGACCAGGCTTGGTGGCAGAGGGTTTCCAAGGAAGGGCCAGCAGGACTGGGCAGTTGTCCACTGGGTGGGATGGCAGGGTTTTGGTAGTTCCACTTGAGAGGTAAGGAAGTGTCTGTCATGGGCTGATTATAGTGTTGTACATGGTATTTTGATGGGATTGGGGTTCTTCCAGGGATTGAGCAAGGATGGGTAAGATGAGGTAGTGTCAAGACCCTGAGGGCACAACCCCCTGTGGATACCTGACCTGGTGCAGGGTTGAAAGCCAGGGGGAGGCATGCCTCCTTAGAACCCATATGGTAAGCTGGGAGTGGGGGGCCTAGACCTCTGGTCCATCTGACAGAGAGCTGGGCACTGCCAGGTTGGCTCACCTTTTGCCTTGTGGCCACAGCTTTCTTTCTTCAGGTGTTGGTGCTAACAAGACTGAAGATCTACTGCAGTAGCTTGGATGTCTGGCAGAAATTCCTGTTGTTTAAGAAAAAAAAAGAATTTATTATAAACAGTGGTATTCATTTTTTAAGCCACATTTCTTAGCACACCACTGCCATCTGATGAACTATGAATCAGGGTGGAGAAAAGATGGTTTTAGGTTCCATCCCAGTGTAAAACCACACTGACTCAGATTTGCTATTTGAGGTCCTTATTATGTCACTTTTTCTGGGTCCCACCATTGGCTGTGTGCCACAGAATGTCCCCAGATCTGAGAGGCTGTGACAGGGTCAATACAAATCCTAGTTGCAGCCATGTGATGGGGTGGATACCATCACTGCAGAGGAGTCAGGGAATAGGTTCTGCTTAACACTCTGACTGGTTTCTTCTTGTTCTCATGTGTCCCTCTCCTGTCCCTCCCACTGTCAGTCTGCCATGTGGTATCTCTGGAGTCAGCAAAGCTTTCCCTTCACATGGCTATGTCCTTTATTTTCTCTTCCAGCCTACCTGATTTCTGGGTTCTGAAGCCTTAATGTTTCTCTCTTTCTGGAAATGTTTTTATTGTGGTAAAATATACAAAATCTAAAAATATTTTGACCATTTATAAGTTTACAATTCTGTGACATTAAATACATTTACAATTGTGTGTCATTTACCACTATTTCCAGAAACTCATCATCCCAACAGAACTCTTACACATTAAGCAATAACTCTCCATTCTCTCCAATCCCCACCCACTGGTCACAACTCATATGCTTACAGTCTTTGTGAATTTACATAGTCTACATATTTCATATAAGAAAAATCATGCAATATTTGTCTTTTTGTATCTGGCTTATTTCAGTCAGCTTGGTGTCTTCAAGTTTCATCCATGCTGTAGCATATTTATTTTTTTAAAAAGAAGTTTTAGGGATTGTGGAAATATGGCATCAGACTAGAAGTCAAGGCTCAATTCTCTCACAAAAACAATGGAGAAAGAGCCAAAAGCTGTTGTGAAGGAATTGCTCTGGGGTTCAACAGGCCAAGACAGTGCTACACAACACCAAAGAGGTGAGGGACAGAGAGATGAAGAACATGAAAAACAAACATGAGTTACCAAACCCCCACAGTGGTTGAGAAGGGTTTGCCTCATCCACCCCCAAGATATTCACCCAGGATAAAACCCTTGGCTCACTGCAGCTGACTGAGAGGAGAAGATACATATTCCTCCTTGTTTCAAGGAAAAAGATAGGGGAAATTGGCAGGCTTTCATTTGGTGAATTTGGCCAACAGAGCTCATTTTGAATCTCCACTCTGGAGATTCAACACAGGAACACAAGAAAGCTGATACTGACCTCTGTGGAAAGGTGTGCTGTTGAATGTCATCTGCTAACTGGACTGTTAATTGCATGAAAAAACTTTTTTTGGTTCTCTCTGTATCATAACTCCTGGGAGAAAATCTGTGCCCCATTAGTGAGCCCCTGGACCTAGTTTGATAACTTAAGCTGGACAATAAAGACTAAGAATAAGTGGAACCAAATATCAAAGAAGAGATCTGGGAATAAACAATAGGCAAAAGAGAGAAATTGGCCATCAGAGTAAATTCACCAACATGTTCACATACTAGAGATCAGCAAATATTACAAGCAATATCAAGAAACAGGAAGATTTGGAACAATTAAAGGAATAAAACAAATATCCTGAAGAGATACAGGAATAAAGAAAATTAATCAGTGATAATTACACAATGCTCCTGAGACAATTCAAAGAATTGAAAGAAAATATAAGTAAGAGATAAATGATATTAAGAAGACACTGGGTGAGCACAAAGAAAAATTAAAAAGCCTGCAAAGAAAAGTAACAGACTTTATGGATGAAAGTCAAGATAGATGAGATTAAAAATACGTTAGAAACATATCAGAGCAGATTTGAATTTCTCAAAGACAGAATCAATGATTCTGAAGACAGAATATCTGAACTGGAAAAGAAAGGAGGACAGAAAGAGAAGAAGAGAATGGAAAAAAATGGAACAGATTCTCAAGAAATAGAAAGACAAGGCAAAATGCACAATAATATTATTATTGTCCCAGAAGGAGAGGAGAATGGAAAAAGGTCAGAATATTTGATAAAACAATGAACAAAAACTTCCCAACTCTTATGAAAGGCATAAATATCAATATTCAAGTAGGACAATGCACTATAAACAGAATAAATCTGAATGGACCTACTCTGAGACAGCTACTATTCAGAATGAGAAATATCAGGGGCAGAAGATTCTGAAATCAGCAAGAGAAAAGCAAAGCATCACATAAAAGTGAAACTCAGTAAGATTAAATGCCAACCTTTCACCAGAAACCATGGAGGTGAGAAGAAAGTGGTATGATGAATTTAAGATACTGAAAGAGAAAAACTGCCAGCCAAGAATTCTGTACACAGGAAACATGTCCTTAAAAAAAAATGATGAGTTAAAATTCTCCGCAGACAAAAAAAAAAAAAACCCTGATAGACTATGTTACCAAAAGACTAGAATTACAAGAGATATTAAAGGGAATTCTGCAGCCTGTAATGAAAAAATGACAAGAGTTGGAGATGAGTGTAGAAATGAAGACTATTAGGAAGGTTAAATTAAAGTGTAAAAAGACAATAGAACAATATAACAACAGAGAGCCAAAGGACAAAATGGATGGAGGAAATAATGCCTTTAAAGTAATAACATTGAATGTTAATGGCTTGAACTCTTCAATCAAAAGACATAGATTGATATAATGGATAAAAAATATGAGCCATCTATATGTTGTCTAAGAGAGACTTATCTCAGATATAAGGATACAACCCGGTTAAAAGTAAAAGATTGCAAAAAGATATTCCACACAAATAACCAAAAAAGAGCTGGAGCAGTGATACTAGTAAAGGAGAAATTGAGTTCAAATGTAAAACTATTACACAGGATAAAGAAGGTTATTATATATTAATAAAAGTTGCAATTCACCAATAAGAAATAACTCTATAAGTATTTATGCACCTAACCCAAATGCCCCAAGAAACATGAAGCAATCACTGGCAAAACTGAAGGAAGAAATAGATGTCTCTATGATAATAGTTGGAGAGTTCAATACACCACTCTCAGTATTGGATAGAACATATGGACAGAGGATAAATAAAGAAACAGAGAACCTGAATAATACAATAAACAAACTAGACCTAACAGACATCTATAGAGTATTGCATCCCCAAAGAGCAGGATATACATTCTTTTCAAATGCTTATGGCTTCTTCTCCAAGATAGTCCATATGCTGGGTCAAAAGGCAGGACTCATAAATTTAAAAAGTTTGAAATTATATGAAACACTTTTTCTGATCACAGCAGAATGAAGCTGGAACTCATAAAGAACAGAAAAAGGGAAATTCATAAATATATGGAGTTTAACCAATACAATCTTAAATAAGAGATTTCAGGAAATATCTTGAGATGAATGAAAATGGGAATACAATATATCAAAACCTATGGAACATCACAAAGGCATTGCTGAGAGGGAAATTTATAGCCCTCAATGCTTACATTAAAAAAAGAAGAAAGAGCTAAAATTGAAGATCATACTATATTCCTGGAAGAACTAGAAAAATAACAGCTCTCTAACCCCAAACCAAACTGAAAGTAAGGAATAGTAAAATTTATAGCAGAAAGAAATGAAATCAAGAACACAAAAACAATAGAAAGAATCATCAAAACCAAAAGTTGTTTCTTTGAGATCAACTAAATCGACAAGCCCTTAGCTAGACTGACAAAGAAAAAAGGAGAGAAGATGCAAATAAATAAAATTAGAAATGAGAGGGGAGACATTTCCACTGACCCTGCAGAAATAAGAGAGATCATAAGAGGACACTATGAAAAACTGTTTGACAAAAAACTAAACATTGTAGATGAGATAAAAGGGGGAAAATGTAAAGACAAATGAGTTTATATGACTGAGACTTCAAAGTGAGTTGGGAAGTCATCCCAGAGGTAACATTCATATACATCTACGCAGGACCTCATAGACTGTCAAAGTAGATACTACCCCAAACAGTGAGGATCCTGAGGACCCTGGAGATACTCAGGTCCTACAGTCGTGGCAGATAGCTCCAGAGTTTGGTGTCTTGCCAGTGGGCCGTACTTTGGAGTTTGTGCCCCGGAGTGTGACAGAGCTGGACTCAGTTGTGAGTTTTCTACACATGCCTTTTCTGGTCCCTTCTGTTTGGACCTATAGTTGGTGTTGGAGTTGGTAGGTGTATGTCCAAGAGAGTTGAATCTTTGGGCTGCCCATGTGCCAACTGGGTACTGAGCCTCAGCAGAGTTGCAACACCTACTCTCCAGTTCATTGGACTCACCCAGGACAACTAACAAGAAGGTGGGGATTGACAACCACCATACAAAGGAACTGAGAAAGTCTACAACTACAAGCAAGAGAGTTCCATCCATCAGCCATATGGTATCAAAGACCCCTCTCAAAGGTGGAGTGGACATCATCCTAGAATCCTCAGGACTGTGGAATAAAATATGGACTAGAGTGGACTTACTGGTATTCTATGATAGACTTGTGATTGTAGCAATGGAAGAAATTATAGCATTAATGTGGAGACAGTGGCCATTGGAGGTGCTGAAGGCAGGGAGAGGGAAAATGAGGTGTAGTAAGGGGGCACTTTTGCGACTTGGAATTGTCCTGAATGGCATTGCAATGACTGTTACAGGCCATTATATATCCTGCCATTACCTACGGAATTGAGTGGGAGAGAGTGTAAACCACAATGTAAATGATAATCTATCCTTAGTGGCAATGCCCCAAAATGTGTTCATCAGTTGCAATCAATTTACCATACTAATAAAAGAAGTTGTTAATGTGGGGAAATGTGAGAAGGTGTGGAGAATGGGGCATATGGGAATCCCTTACAAATTTTTTATGTAACATTTTATGTAATCCAAGTGTCCTTTAGAAAAAATGAAAAATTTTAAAAAGTGAGGTAGGTTATTAAGCAATTGGAATGTTTTAGGTGTAAAAATACATGCCCATTTCAAAGACTTAAGAAAAGAATGAAACTCTCTCATTAGTAATTTGAAATGATAGAATTTTTGATATATTGGATTTAAATATAATATTAAAATTAAAAAAAAAGAATTATACACCATGATCAAGAGGGTTTTATGCGGGTATGCAAGGATGGTTCAACACAAGAAAATCAGTGAAATAAATTTAAAAAGTCAGTTTTTAAAAAGACTTTTTGCACGTGTGATTGGAGGCCTATTATAACCTACTGATCTTTGCTATCAAAATATTTCCATAGACCAGCAGCCTCACCAAGTTTCTGAGAGCTTGTTATAAATGCCTCACCCCAGAACTTCTGGATCATGATAGGCATTTTAACAAATGATTCACATGCACATTAATGTTTGTGAAGAAAAGTTGTGTATGATCTTGTCCTAAAAATCTCATATTATGCTAGCCATCAGATCTCAGAACCAATTAATAATCCACCTCAAATCTGAAAATTTTCCTGTAAAAGGAGTCTGTACCTCCATCAAAGGATTAAAAGGATGAGATAGCATGTAAAAATAGCACCTAGCTTAAATACTTAATTTTCATTTTAATAAATGTTAACTATCTATTTCTGTTGCTAATTAATATTCTCTGCCTCTAAATATATTTGGTAAAGATGTCATTCCCAAACCCTGAATAATATTTAAATTAATAATACTTTGTTTCCTATTGATTTAAAAGTTAAATTAGTATTTTAAATGGATGTTATTAATAGTAAATCAAATCTGAAATATCAAAACTAATCAGTGGAATTACATAGATTATATTTTTAAAAAGTGAAACCCATATTTATTTCTTATTTGAGAGAATGTCTAACTATGGGTATACCAACAATAAAAATGCATTTTTGTGGAAATGAGTTAGTTTAAACTACTCATTTCAATTAGCTTCTAGTTTGAGTGTGAATTCTGTGAGAGCTTATTGGTTTTAAACTCCCAAGCATCATGTTATGAAATAGTTAATATAAGACTTTTGGTTTGAGAAATCTAGTTTCTTATTGTCATTTTTATATGCTTGGTTGAAAGCAGAGTTGCTGTTGGGATGAAGGGGCAATACTATCATATATACAATGATCTAAGGACATTGTGAGAAGGGGATGTACCCTGGATTGGACAAGAATTTCTGAACAACAATGATAACAGTAGCCATCATTTAGTGTGTGCTTACTCTACTGTTGTTACTTTATTGTTGAGGAAATTGAGGAACAGAAGCTATAAGTCATTCAAGTTCACATGGCTAGTGAGTACAGGAGCTGGGCTTTGAACCCAGGCAGTCAAGTTTCAGTGAGCTCTTCAGTGCCTCTTGAATTCATCATTTTTGCTGTTCCACATAGTGTTACAGGAGACCCTGAGCCCAAGGATGTTTCTGTCATCTTTGGGCAGGCAGCCTGGTGCCCATGTGGGTAAGTTTTCACACACTAAAACAATGAATTACAAATGTTTCCCTTTCCATGGGTATGAAGTGTTCCTAGGTGTGCAGCTCCTCAGCTGACAGGCCTGCCTACTTCTGGTGAGGGAGATGGCATGCCTTCTCAAAAGTGCCAGGAGCAGAATCAGTATTTCAGTTTGGAAAGAGCCCTACAGGGAGTTCTTTCTGATTCCATCCTTGAAAGCCTCCCATGAAATTTTGGCATTGTATTTTTTCAGAAATTTTTATAAAATAATGTTAATTATTGGAGGTGAAATTTAAGATTCAGATTCAGAATTTTGTTCTGCTTATATTGAAACCTCAATCTCATCCTGTCAGCTTCCTCACTGATAGAAAATAGGTAGTAATGAATAAGCATTTTAGGAATTGTAAAGAGTAAAGCATTAATGTTTGGTAGTGCTTTCTTAGATAACTCACAAATTAGAATATTTGCATTTCTGGATTGGTAATGACATAGTTTTTACTTGTTAGAAGTCTAGTCAGTTTTTCAACTCCAGCCAGTCAACACAGTCCCTTAAGTGTTACTGCTGTCTGGGGAATGCTGGCCCTGGTGAGGTGGGGTAGAGGCTTCACAGCATTGGATTCTCAGATAACCATAACATGGCTGGCTTCTTGTCAGTCCCATGTATCCTTAAGAAGAATGGTTATCTTTGGGAGTTGCCTTTCTGATCAGGGACTTGGAATCAAGTAAATCCTAGAAGAAAAGCAAAGTTAATATTTTATGATGACTAAAATAGTAAAGTTATCATCCAAGACCTTGGAAAAGGGAGTAAGTGTTTTACAAATTTCCCTCATTATACCCATGACCCATGGGGTATAATGTGTGGGGGAGAGTTGAGGACATGGGCATTCTATCTCTTATCAGCCATGAGAAATTTGGAAAGTTGCTTGTGCATGTCAGTCCTCAAGCAGGTCTGCTCTCTTGTAAATTGGGGATAATGATAGTACTACCTGTGTCTTACAGTGCTCCTGAAAATTAAAAATGAGTTGATCTGCACAAACATTAGCATAGTGTTTCACATACCAAACTATCTAAACCTGCTTAGTGGTATAGAAAATCTCTAGAAGGAAGCAAGTTGAGGAAATGAGGCCAGGTGGAAAGGAGAATTTTCATTGTATAACTTCACCTACCTTTTGCATTTTAAACAAAAATTCAGGAATCATATTTAAAAATAACTAAAATATTAACAGGTTATTAGTTCTATCTTAATACAGATTCATTTTAAACTAATATACTGACCAAAATCTTTAATTAATCTTTTATTCATTGTCTTTTCTTTGTAATTTGGGTGCCCTTGGGGATGGGAGGAGGAATGATTTAGATAATACCTATTGAATAAACTTGGATCTGATACTTCCTCTTTCAATAAATTTTCCTATAAATACAAGACATTCTGCAAATTCATAGAGGAAGAATCTAGATTATAGTTTACCAAGGCATGAGGTGGGTGTAGGGAATATGGAATTAAGGCTTATAATATACAGACCTTCTATTTAGGATGATGGATATATTTTGGTAATAGATGGTGGTGATGGTTGCATGACTAGTGAATGTAATAACCTGTATTGTTATATATTTGAATGTAGTTAAAAGGTGGGGTTTTGGCTGTGTCTATGTCAACAAATCATAAAACAAAAAAAACACACAAAAACCCAGTATTCTGCTGATGTAGTCCAGTGGCAGGTACTTAAGTTTTTGTATAAGCTAATGGTAAAGTTTCTTGCATTTGAAATGATTATCCTCATTTTATTTAATAGTTGATATTATTGTGACAAAATGTATCCTTATATTTGTTTGGAAAATGAAATCATTCCATGCCCAGGAATCAGGCTGTGTGTGCAAGTGGAGTAAAAAGAAGGGTGAGATGACATAGGATTCATGAGTATGTGGGACTTCAGCAGGCAGAAGGAAGAAGGATAGCTTGGGAGAGGTGGAATGTAAGAGGACAATGCACCCCTGGCCTGAGGAATGGTTGCAGCATTGTCCATTGTGGCAGGTGCCAATACAAGCCTTAAAAGACTCAGTTCATGAGCTTTGACATATTTATAGTGTCATATATCTGTCATTTGCAGTATCATACAGAAGAACTCTAAAGCCCTAAAAATGCTCTGTAAAGCTATACAACTATATAGCACAGAATGGAAACTGTAATGTAATCTATAGACCTTGGTTTGTAGTAAAGGTTCAGTATTGTAACAAATGTACCTCAATAACATAAGTGATAATAATAGGGGAAATTGTGTAAGTAGGGGACATTAACTGGGAATACCTTATATTTCTTTTTGCAGTTATTTTTGAATCCCCTATAATTTTGTTTCACATACATTTTTTAGGAGATATGGGAACTTGAACCTGGGACCTCATACATGCAAAGCAGGTGTTCAACCACTGAGCTACACCAATTCTCTGGAACCCCCTATACTTTTTTTTTTTTTTTAACAAATTCATTTTATTGACACATATTAATAAAACATAAATCCATCCAAAAGTATAATCAATGATATTTGGTAAAATCATATATTTGTGCATGCATCACTCCAGTAATTCTTAGAACATCTTCACTATTCCAACAACACTAAAACACAAAAACCGAGCAACCACCAAACAAACAAAACTCATCATCTCTCAATCTCTCAATGCTTCCCCTGCCATACATAGCTGCTATTGTTTCATCCTCTCTAATTTATTTGTATTTATATTTTGTAAAAATACAGTCTTATATATGCAACATTACCCATATTCATATTTTACATGAGGTTTCACTATGTTATGCAGTCATAAGTTACATTTTTAGCTTTCTTTCTAGTAATATAAATGTCCTTACAATTTCTCTTTCAACCACTGTCATACTCATGTAATAGCTCTACAAGACACAAAAGCATATTTCATTTCACTTATAAAGATTATAAACAACATTTTAATAAATTCTACATGTATTAACTATCACCTTTTCATTCTCTACCCTCATTCTATTTTCTGGTGACCTATATTCTAATTATTAATTCTATGAGTTTACACAATATATTTAGTTCATAATAGCACAATTATAAGAATTTGTCCTTTTGTATCTGGTTTGCTTCGTGCAACATAATGACTTTCAGGTTCATCCATGTTGTCATATGCTTCATGACTTCTTTTGCTCTTACCACTGCATAATAGTCCATCATGTGTATATGCTACAGTTTTTTAATCCATTCATCAGTTGATGGACACCTGGATTGTTTCCAACTTTTGACTACTGTAAATAATGCTGCTATGAGCATCAATGTGCAGGTAACTATTTGTATTACTGCTTTCAGATCTTCTGGGTATATGCTTAGCAATGATATTTCTGGGTCCCATGGCCAGTCTATATTCAACTTCCTTAGAACTTCCAAACAGTCCTCCACAGTGGCTGAACCATTCTATATTTCCATCATCTGTGAATAAACATTCCTATCTCATCACATCTTCTCCAACATTTAGAGTTTTCTGACTTTTTAATAGTGTCCAGTCTAATAAGTGTGAAATGATATCTCATTGTAGTTTTGGTTTGCATTTCCTATTTGCTAGTGATATTGAACATTTTTACATGTGCTTCTTCACCATTTGTATTTCTTCCTTGGACAAACAACTTTTCATATCTTTTGCCCATTTTTTAATCAGGTCGTTTGCCTTTTTATTGTTGAGTTGTATGATATCTTTATATACCATGGGTGTTAAACCCTTATCAGATATGTGATTACCAAATATTTTCTCACATTGAGTGATCTGCCTCCTCATCCTTTTGACAATCACAAGTGAAGTGATTGAAACAGTCCCCTATACTTTTTATGTAACTTTTCTGTAATCTAAAACTTCTCTAAAAATAAAGCTTATTATTAAAAAAAAATAAAATAAAATTTAAAAAGCAAAGAATTAAAAAGAAGAAGAAGAGAAAAGAAACCAAGATCTGGGTGCTAGTGATCTCATTGCTATCGGGTAGTCATTGCTTACAGTTCTTCTCAGTGGACAGGGCCAAGGAATATATGAATATTTGTACTGTGTATGTATATATCTATATATGCATGTATATGCATGTCCATAAAGACAATTATATCTATATGTTTTTCTATATATATTGAAAACCTCAAATCCACCTCAAGACCATCTATGTAATTTACAGGACCCAGGACAAAATGAAAAGTGGGACCCATTTTCTAAAAGCAGGAAAAAAAAAAGGTGCCATTATACTAAATTATAAAGCTTTTTCCTTTCTCCCACAATATCTCTTCTTTCCATGGTATTTTTTGCCTATTACTTAAAACAATTTTTTTTGAGGAGATACCAGAGATTGAACCCAGGACCTGGTATATGGGAAGCATGTGCTCATCCAACTGAGCTACAATTCTTCCCCTCCTTACTACTTGATACCATCATAAGTAAGAAAAAATAAGAATTTAAATTATTTGCATGAATTTTGCTGTTCATTATATTGTGCAGGGTCACATTTAAATACAAGTATGAGTATTTAACTCATGTAGAATCAACAAATTATGCAATTCCTTTTTTTATAATTCTTATTTATTGTATTTACAAATACACAGTTAGGTAAAGGCTTCAAATAGGCAGATTCTAAATTTGTCCGAGGTGAGTTACTATGGCAAGCCAATTTGAATTCTCAATGATCAGTTCTCCTCTTTTTTAGACAAGAGCTTATGTTTCATGTTCTATTTCCAAATATTTTCCTCTGACCTATTTAGGTTACTATCATGTCACACCCAGTGTTCAGACATTTTAATGTGGAGAAATACTGTGTGTGGATGTCAGTCATGGTGTTGCACATTTATTTTCTTTCTTCCACTTCCTGACAAGGAGTTTCTTTCCACAAGAAAGTAATCAGATTTGTGTCAGTTATGATTCTCAAATCCTGCCTCTTAAATGTTTCAGTTGTTCCTTTCACCTCTTTTTCATCCTAGGAAAACCCTTTTATTGTTTGACACTGGATGAAATGGTACCTCTTCCTCACTTCCCAGGAAGAATTTTTCCCTCTGTGCTCTTCTCTGTTTCTCTTTCTCTGTGGACCCTACTGGTTCATAATATAATAATGGATTTCTGTCTGTTTTCTCCATGAGGATTTCAAATTTCCCCAGGGTGGGAATAGGGTATTTTTCCTTTCTGTGTCCCTAATCCTTATCACAGTGGCAAGCACATGGTCAAATTAAAAAGGGAACACTTAACAGCACTTTATTCCTTTGGACATTTTCTACTCACATTTTAGCCCTATATTTTTCTCAGTTGAGATGACATATGTGTTTAGCTGTTGAAAAAGAAATGTAAAAAGTGATCCCATATCATTTTGAAATGGTTTTATTACCAGTAACTAGGGGTTGCCTGAATAGACTGTTATTTTCAGAGAGGATAATATAATATTGCCTCTTCAACAGCTGAAAAGCCATTTCAAAGTCCCCTTGTTAACCACTCTGTAAATCAGTTCAATTAATTTAAACATTTCACAGTTAAAAGTTTTAAATACATTTTTGACTCTCTACCAAAATTTTTAAAGAACTATCATCATCATTATTATTTTACATTAATGTCACACATAGAATTTGATAAAATACATTTAAAGAACCTGCCTGGTGACAATTGCCTTTATCCTTAGTGGCCTTCACCTGGACCTTAGATGTCCATTTGTCTGTGGTTGAAATGGATCTGGAATTGTCCCCTGGAGGAGTTATGGCACTGCTTCCAGCTGCTGTCCTGGTCATCTCACATGAAGGCAATGACCTTCTGATCATGCACATTTTAGTTCCTCCTACAAACCCTCCCTGAACTCAACTCATGATCAATGGGTGTGAACAGCCTGTAGTTTTCAACATGATATTTGTACTTTGCATAGTTGCCAAAGGAAAACCCCAAATGCCCTCCTGAACAACACTTATCAATATTCAAGAAATAATATTTAAGTTGGTCTGAAGTAAGGAAGCTTTGCACATCACATGTTAATACTTCAAGAAATGTTAGAATTTTCCCTATCATCAGCATCACCTGCTTCTTGCTCTTTATTGTTAAATTACTATTTTTATATTATGATAATTATAATGTAGCCCATTTGTTTTCTAGTTCTACTGGAAACTCTAAAAACCATTCTTAATCAAGTCAGACCATTAGATTGCTGCCCGCATGCACCACATTATTGTGGTCTTTTGTAGACACAAATTTATGGAATGGGTACGCAGTATAATTTAGAGATTGAGAGCTTAATATTTGGAGACAAACATTCCTTATTTGAACCCCACTCTACTCTGGGCTCTTCCTCATGCTGTCTGTGTGACTGCTGGCAGTTCTTCTGAATGCTCTAAATTTCAGCTTTCCTTCCTATCTGTAAAATAGGATAAGATGACTTCTGATAGGGCTATGGAGACCATTAGTAGAATAATTCATGTCCTTATCACTGTGCCTGTCCTAGTAAGTGCTCAATCTATAATTAATTGCACCTTGGTGTAGTGCCATTGATCTACCTGGGGAAACACTTTAAGGCAGAGCTTCCCTAATCACGGTAGGGATATTGCCAAGAATATTCATTCATTCATTTATTCAACAAGTATTTGTGGATAGCCTATTTTGTGCCAGGCATAATTCCTCTTGCTGGCAATAAAGCAATGAATAAACAATAAATAACCCCAGCCCTGAAGGAGCTGATATTCTAGGTAGGGGGTGGGATATACATAATATATAAGATTATTTAAAACATGTGAAGGTGAGAGTGCTATGGAAATAAAAATGAGAGCAAAGTAGTGGGTGTGTGGAGTGTTGCTGAGGAGAATGTATTCATAAAAGTTGTAATGGAGGACATCACCAAAAAGGGTCACTAGAACAATACTTAAAGGAAAAATAAGTGAGGCATACAGACAACTGGGGAAGAGAATCTCATCAACAACTTTGATGTGGGAGTGAGTTCCTGTTGTGTTCAAGGGGTAACCAGGGCACTAGTGGAGCTGGGAGCAATTGTGTGATTAGTCAGTGAAGAGGTTGATATTAGGGGTGGAGGAAATTTGGGCTGGGTTAAGGTGGGGAGGAGCAGCTCACTTAGGCCTTGAGTTCTCCTCTGAGTTAAATGGGGGCCATTAGAATGTATGAGTAGAGTGTAAGTTGTTTAACTTGTACATCTTAGTTTTTCCTTCTTTCCTACCTTCCTTCCTTGCCTCCTTCTCACTTCCCCTTCTCCTCTCCCTCTTCATCTCCACCTCCTCTCCTCCCTTCCTTCCCTCTTTCCTCCTTCATCCCTTCCTTTCCTTCCCTTCCTTTATATATTCTCTCTCCCTTTCTCCTTCACTCTATCTCTTAAAATCTTTCTGAGATAATCCCATCTGTGCCATCTCATTGTTGGCATCTGTTAATTGTCTTTTCTCATTCATGTTGAAAATTTCCTGATTATTGGCATGACCAGTGGTTTTTTATTGTACCTTAAACACTGGGGTTATGTGACTCCTGATCCTATTTAATCTTCCCCTTTGCAGGCAGTTACCCTGTTGAAGTACAGGTTGCAGGTCCAAATGGAGGTGGATGTTTATCTCCCTACTGTGCTCCAATAGATACCTCCCAGCAAAAATGAAGCAAAGGCCCCACCTCACCTTGTAAATTTCCACCATATTTTCTAGCTTATAGGTGGGGTAGATGTTCAGCTCCCAGCTTGGCCTCACTGATACCAGGTAGAGAGGGAGCAGAGGGAGGGGAAAGAAAGTGTTGACTATCACCAACTTGCTCTGATTCATTCCACCTCACTGTTGCTGAGTGAGGGTGGAGTTTCAGCTGTATGATGCGCCTTGCTCACTCTACTCCTACAAAAGCAAAGAACCAATATGCAACCCCCACTGTGGCATTTTACTGGTAGCTATAGTGGAGATTCAGCTGCTTGTTCAGCCCCACTGACACCTTAAGCAGTTTTTCCTTTGGAGCTTGGATGGAGAGGTGGACATTATATGAAAGTTTTTCTTGTGTCTTTTCCTAGTCCTTTGTCTAGGGAGAGCAAGTTCCTTTTTCTGCAGTGGTTGGTTCTGGGTTGTGGCCTTCTCTAGCACTCTATTTAGTATATACAGGTGGCACAGGGAAATCACCACCACAATTTTCCTCAAATCCTGAACTCCTTAACCAACTTGCTTATTTCCTTAACTATTCAGAGTCTTCTTATGTTATTGTATTATGTCCATGGAGTTTTGTTGTAAGATGGAGGACTACCAAAGAATGTGGCTACTCCATCTTGACTAAGCCAGAAGTCTGATAGTTGGATTTATCAGACAGACTGTGTTACTTTTGATACTGAAAGAGTGTGATATATGGATGCCTGGGCAACAGGACTAAAACAGAATAAATTGTCATTGCATCTATAATCCCTGTTCTGGGCATTCTCAAATAGGAATCACTTTGTCATTTTCACTCATATTGCAAACATATTTTCAGGGCCCATTACCAGATGGTGTGGAGGGTCTTGATTCCTTGTCTTGGTTACTACCTGTGGGATGTACACTAGCTGATAAGAGTTTGTGCATCTGTGTCTCCAAGATGCTGTGCCCTTGGTGCTCACTTTGTGAGATAAGAGATGCTTCTGGTTACAGGTTTTTTGTGTTTCCAGAGCTCAGAAATATCTCTTAAAGTTTTTGTTGCTTATTGCAGTACTTGTTCCTTTCATCAAGTAGTTTCTAAGTCAGTTATTCTAGGGGCTTCTCCAGGATGAATCCTCCTTAATTCTTTACAAAGTTACCTACCAGACCCTTTAAACCTGCTGGGTCCTGATTAGAGGCTCTTTTTGATTATTTATGCTTTTTATAGAATAAATGTCATAGAGAAGATCGCCCTTCCTAGATAAATGAAACAGATATCCAGGACCTCCATGGATATCACAGAGAACAGGTCGAGCATGCTGTAGGGAAACTTGGAGTTACTCTTCAACTTTCTTCACCTCACTATTATATATTAACCATTTCTAAATAGTTGTTAGTACTTTTGGAGGAAGGACAAGACTTCATGTGGTTATGTAAGGTTAGAGATATCCTGGACAAAGTATATATTTAAGGCAAAACTTCAGATTGAGAATGAATTAAAATTTGGACAGAGTAGGCAGTGAATACTTCTGTATGAGTTTTTGGGTCTCGATATATAGATAGTATATTTATACTCCAAATTTGGACAAATATTGTGCCCTCAATGTTTAGGTAACAAGCATTCAAAAAGGTTATTTGTGTTATTTCTTAAGATTCCAAGCTATGGCTAATTTTGAATTCAAAGAAGAAGCATAATAAAGTTATTAGATTCAGGCACGCTGTAGTCAGAAGTCTGGGTTTTACTCTTAACTCTGCCTTTTACCTCTGTGTGTTTCAGATTCCTCATATAAAAAAATATTATTACCTATCTGATTGAGCTGTTGAGAAGACTTATATATGGGTTTATATAATGCTAGAGTAGAGCCTAGTATGAAGTAAGTGAGGCCTCTGAGTTAGCTTTCATTATTTTTATTCATTTGAATGAAAAGACATATTACATGAGTTTACTCACTTTTGTCAAATTCAGAAATTATTTAAGAAAAGTATTTTTTATCTGAAGAAAAGAAAGCAATATCATTTGAAAGCATTAAAAGTAGTTGTTAAAAGAGATCGAGAGAAGTTGCTTGGCAAATGGTTTCAAAGAAAATCTTGTCAGACAAAGAATTTTGTGAAGGAGCCAAAAGACGTTGATATTTGATGCTCCAGAGTACCATTCTCTCACAGAATTTTTTAACAATTAGCAAAAATCAGCAGCAGTATCTTCCATAAATCTCTGGTAATGCATTAAAGGTTGCAGTAACTCGGCATGTGTTGCAGAAAATACAGGTTTAAACATGGCAGCAGCCCATGGTGCCTGGCTGGCCCCTTTCCATTGCCTTTCCTGATGTGGTGGGGAGCTAGACTGTACTTCTATTGTGAATCCCTGGTCATGTTCCAGAGAGATCAGAGTAACACATATTCACATACTGGGGTGCCTGCATGTCAGTGCTAGTCCATGAGGTGGAAGTGTGAAAAACTGGACAGGGAAACTCATCTCTGCCTGACCTCCCAGAATTTGCCCTGTAAACAGAAGTAGCTTAGAGACAACTAATACAGTGTAAGAAAGAGTTAAGTCAAAGTTGTCTGGGGAATGGATCATAGGTTTTAACATAAATAATAGAGTGTGAATATGGAGGAGGAAAAGGCTATTTCATAGGGTATAGAAGGATCACAGATTCCTGCAACCAGGGGAACTCCTAAGACCATGAGTGAACACAAGTCCAGGCTCAGAAAATATAGGGAGGAGCCTCCACTTCACTTTTGCCTTGGAGTGATCTTTCTGATGGCAAAGTAAAACTCTGAATGACAGCAGCACACAATGTGTAGTCAATTTGTGAAGACTGTGAAACCTGTTTTTTGAGTTGACTTGTTTGTTTTTGTTAGCTCCTGGCACTTAAATAATCAGTTATATCAATAGCTGTATAAAACTTAAGGAAAAAACACCTCAGAGACTATATTCCAGAATTAACACCTTAAAATGTACAATGTGTAACAATAGATTACAAGACAAATAAGATATAATGACCCATAAAAAGGAAAAAGAAAAAGTCCAGAAACCTTCAATGAAGATGTGACTTTGGATATACCAGGAAAAAAACTTTTATAAAATGATCTTCAATATGGTCAAGGAGATAATAAAAAACATGGAGAAAGAACTAAAAGTATCAGGAAACCAAAAAATGTACAAACTGCAATCTCAAATAAGGAATAGAATTTATTAAAAGTGCCAAAACAAATACTGGAGTTGAAGACCATAATAAATGAAATAAATTATTCCTTAGGAGTGTTTCAAGAGCAAGGTGGAGCTGGTAGAAGAAAGTAAACCTGAAGCTAAGACAATTGAAATTATTCCAGCAGCAGATCAGAAAGAATTAAGAAAAATGAACAGAGTCAAAGGAACCTGAGAGACACCATCAAGCAGACTAATATACATTATGGACATACAGAAGGGGAAGAGAGAAAGGGGCATAATGAATATTCATAGAAATACTGGCCTAAATTTTCTCAAATTTAATGAGACATGCAAGAAACCCAAACAGGATGAAACTTAAAAGAGCCATGTCCAGATACATTATAATAAATCTGATGAATGTCAATAACCAAGAGAGAATTTTGAAAGCTGCAAAACAAAAGCAACATGTCACATACAAGGGAATCCCAATAATAATAAGTGCTGATTTTACAGCAGAAAGCAAGGAGACACAAAGGCAATAGGCAGTGTGATGAAATATTTAAAGTGCTGAAAGAAAGTAATTGCCAACCAAGAGTTTTATATCCAGTTTTTCATGGTTAGGCCCATGTGTCAACTTGGCTGGGTAATGGTGCCCAGGTTTTCAGTCAAGCAAGCAGTGGCCTAATTGTTACTGTGAGGACATTTTGTGGACTTAAATCATCAGTGAGTTGATTGCATCTATAGCTGACTACATCTATAATCAGCTGAGGAGATGGGCATCAGCAATGAGAAATGTCTCATCTAATCAGTTGAAGGCCTTAAAAGGAGAAGTGATTTCAGCAGTGAGAGAATTTCCATCTCTTATTCAGACAGAAAGCTTCTCTTTCCTGGGGAACTAGTTCATCACGAACCTTCATTAGAGTTCCAGGCTTGCAGCCTGCTCTACACAATTGAGACTTGTTCATTCTCATGGTCAGGAGAGACAATTTTATAAAATCTCATATTTACAAATATTTCCTCTCAGATCTATTTTGCTTGAGAACCTGACTTAGTTGAAGTTATTTTGCTATCAAATCAAACTTGATTGTTATAGATACAGGGTGTTAAGTCTAATCCCATATAAACACAAAACAAACACCTGAAAAATATACACAGAAAGAAATGAGAAAGGACAAAAATTGTTCTCTATAAAAAATCAAATCAATATAAAAGAAGGCAATGATGGAAGAATTGAGGGATATGAAAGATTTTAAGACTTACAAACTTAAATGGCAGTTATGCTATATTTCAAAGAAGGTTTTAAAAATCATGTAGGGACTTCTCTGTTCCCTTGCATGAGATATCATTTCCATGTCCACATCCCAGACACCACCACCATGCTGAATATGAGGGACAAACAGAACATAGATTGTTGACTTAAAGAATAAAGAGTAGAAGACTTGCTTTCTTAATGCACACCTTCACTCTACATTTAATGATAGGAAAAAAGAGATATCCATAAGATCTTTAGCTTTTGGAAGGTATAAACCTACTCCAAAGAAACTGGGCAAAACTGTAAATAACAAGCAAAAATATGAAAAATCTTACCATCAGCCTTTAAAATACCAATAATATTCCTTATTATGCTTTAAGCAACAAAACATTTTCATATAGAACCATGATATCACTTTAGTTGTGTCATTCTTTTGAGTACAATTACACAGAATTACAGAAAAAAGAATTGGATATTTTCAATGTTGACATCATGAACACTTTCAAAGTCATATTTTACTACCAGTTTTCAAACTAGAAAGGTAGAAGCCACTGGAGCATTCCAGGTTTTAATTTCTGATAAGGGAAACATAGATGGCTATAAGCCACATAAACACATGTCTCTTTGGGGTCTACAATATTTTTGTTAAATATTTTTGAGACCAAAAAGTGAGGGGAAACCACTGAGGATGATCCACAGCCTTGATTGGTCCATTTGTTTTGTTGACCTCAAAAGGAGCCATTGTTATGGAACCCCAAGCCCCTCTAATTCCTCAATATTAGATTTGTTGTCCACTAAACCAGAAAGCCATTTTTGGTGACCTGTGTGACTAGGCCTGATATTAGTTTGTTTATTTCTCATTCTTGTGGATTATTTATCTTGTCTGTTTATTATCATTTTTTCTTTCTGTCATTTATCCCCAGATTTTCTTATGTTTATTCTTTATATCCAAATATAATTGGGTCATTTGAAATCATTGAGAATAACAGAAAACTGTCTCATCATAGAGTATGGTAGCAGAGGAGAGCTCTTTGAATACCTTGGAGCTCAAAGCCCTCTAGAGGAACAAGAAGGCTGAGAGAAATTTTGTCAAGCAGTATCTGCTTTGCAGCATTGCCACCAAAAGTGTATTGCCCAAAAGATTTAAATAAACATTTCTCCAAAGAGGAAATACAAATGACCAAAAAGCACATGAAAAAATGTTTCCTAACTATTAGGGAAATGCAAATCAAAATGACAATGAAATGTCATGTCACACTGCATAGAATGACATTTATTTAAAAACAAACATAAGAAATCATTAAGTACTGGAGAGGAGGTGGAGAAATAGGAACACTTCTTCACTGTTGGTGGGATTGTAAAGTAGTGTAACCTCTGTGGAAGATAGTTTGGCAGTTCCTCAGGAAGCCAAATATAGATCTGCCATTTGATCCAACAATTCTTGGAATTGTACTAGGAATATATCCAGAAGAATTGAAAACTCTGACACAGACATCTGCACACCAATGTTCACAGTGGCATTATTCATAATTGTCAAAAGATAGAAACAACCCAAGCATCCATCAACAAATGAATAGATAAACAAAATTTAGCATATATATATATTTATATGGTGGAATACTATGATACAGTAAGAAGAAATAAAATTGGTACATATATGATAATATGGATGAATCTTGAAGACATTATGCTAAATGAGGAAACCAGACACATAAGGACAAATATTGTATGGTTTCATTAATAAAAACTAAATACAAATAATAAGCACATGGAATTAAACTGTAGAGTATAGGTTTTTAGGAAATAGGAGGGCTGAGAAGGATTACTGATGTTTAATGTATGTAGAAGGTTTTTTTTGTGTGTGAGGTACTGGGGCCAGGAAAAGAACCCAGGATATCATATGTGGGAAGCTGGTGCTCAGCCACTGAGCCACATTGGCCCCCCTGAGGTTTTTTCCTGTTTGTTTTGCTCGTTGTTTTGCATTTGCTTTTAGGAGGTGCTGGGTATCAAACCCAGATCTCCCATGTGGGAAGCAGACACTCAACCACTTGCACCACATCCACTCCCTGTAGAAGTTTTAATTAACTTGACTAAGAATATGGAAATGGGTAGAGTTGATGGTAACACAGCATAGTGAGTAGCAGCTGGTTTATAAATGGGATTGTGGCTGAAAAGCATAGTCTAGGGATGGGAATGTCAATTGAAAGAAAGCTAAAGAACAATCTAGGTACTGAAAAACACAGTGAATCCAGAATGGATGAGAATTGTGGTTGATGGTACAGATGCAAGAGTGTCCTTCTGTGAGCTAGAGAAGATGTACATCACTATTGCAGGGTGGTGGGAAAGTGAAGAAGCATGGGAAAAATACAATTAGTGACCTATGGACTGTGGGTAACAGAAATACTGTAATATTCTTGCATTAATGCCAAAGATATACTGTGTTGATAATGGGAGAGTATTGAAGAGTATGCTGTGGACCATGGCTGGTGGTAATGGACTGATGACATTACTTCATAATCTGTAACAAGTGTTCCACCACGGTATGGTTTGTTAGTGAGTGGGTGTTGTATGGGAATTCTGCACATGTGCATGAATGTTTTGTGGGTTCACAACTTCTGTAATAAAAATATATTAAAAAAAATAATAGGGTGTGTTGGGGGAAAATGCACTAAATGTAAGATATGCACTATTGTTAGTAGTAATATTCTTATGATATTCTTTCAAATTTTCTAACAAATGTTTCACAACAATGCAAGATGTTGGTTGTGGGGTGACGTATGAGATCCTTGGGTGGTGTTATGCATGCTTCTTTTGTAAGTTCACAAATTTTAATATACATTAATTGTTTATATATGTTCATGTATGAATGATATATTCAATAACATTTTTTAAAAAGATAAAAAAGCAGAAGATCCTAGTTCTCTAACCTAAAGGAAGCAAACTCCACAAATAATCTGACCCTATCCATATTCAAGCCTCTAAATAATGTCAGTTTTTAATTTTGGTGAAGTCAACCATATAGATATAATCTTTTATGAATCCCACATTTTCTCATATAAAATAAATCTTTGCCTCACCAAAGTCACACAAACTTTTTCTATATTTCCTCCTCAGAATTGTATAGATTTAGTTCTTACACACGGTTCTGTTATTCATTTTGTGTAGATTTTTTGTGTGTGATGTGAGGTAGGGTCTAAGTTCATTTTATTATATTTTCATTCATTTATGAATGTTATATATGGATGGGTATGTGTGCATGTATATATGTATTTTTTTTTTTTTTGTAACTATCCCATTTTTCCTCCAGTGTTGTTTGGAAAGATTATCTTTCTTCATTGAATTCTTTAGCATTTTTGTCAGAAATCAGTTGACCATGTAAAAGAAATATTTATGGAATTTCTGTTCTATTATATTGGTCTGTCTATTCTTATGGTAATACTACATTTTAAAAATCACTGTAGTAACATTTAAAATTTTGAAATCAGGTAGTCCTCCAATTCTGTTTTTTTTTTTTTTCTTTCAATTTTGTTGTGTATATTTAAGGACATTGCCTTTTCCAAATATGTATTATCAGTGTATGACTTTATAAAACAAGAGTGAGGGAATTCCATGGAGATTGTGTTGAACTTTTAGGTCAGTTTGAAAATATTATCATATTCTCAATGTTTATTCTTCCCAACAATGAACATAATATACCTCTCCATTTATTTGGAAATCTTTGATTTCTCTCAATGATGTTTTGCATTTATCAGAGTACAAGTTTCACACCTTTTTATTAAAGTAATTTCTGTTATTTGTTGATATTGTGAATTCAATTGCTTTATTAATTTCTTGTTTGGATTATATTTGCTGGTGTGTCAAAATACAACTGATATTTTATTTTGATCTTGTATCCTGCAAGCTTGCTAAACTTCCTTTCTGGTAGATTTATTTTTCTTTTTTTCCCCTTGGTAAATTCTTTTAGACTTTCTAAATAAACAATAATGTCACCTAAGAGAAAAAATTTACTGAGCTGATGACTGCACAACTCTATGATGAAAGTCAGAGCCACTTAGTGTACACTTTGGATAGATTGTACAAGGCCTGGAACTGGATATCACAGTGAACCATGTGGTGGAAGATGGACTGTAAATAACAGTACAAATATGAGTGTTCTTTCATGAAGTAAAATAAAATCCAATACTAATACATCTTGTAAATAATCATGGAATGTGGAAAAATATACCAAATATACACTATGGTCCATATTTAGTGGTAATAATCTGATGGTATCATTTCATAATCTGTAACAAATGTTCCACAACAATATAAGGTGTGGATGGAGGTGTGTTGTATGGGAATTCTGCACATTATGCATAATTGTTGTAAGTTCACAAGTTCTCTAATAAATAAATATTTGGGGTATACATACACACAAAATTGTCTTGTTCACAGGGACTTAAAGACAGAAAATCTGCTCCTGGATGCTGATGGGAATATCAAGCTTGATGATATTGGATTAAGCAACAAATTTACCAGTGGCCTTGGTGCAGACTAGCCTGGCCTCAGGGATGGGCCTGAAGAATGTCACTGGGAGGGACCTCAGCCCAGCACAGGCTCCTTGCTTGGCCCTGTGACCTCACCCTCTGGATACACGAGCTGCAGTGGGGATGGATACCATGATGGAAACAATTCTCCCCAAGCTGTTTCCAAGGGAAACTCTGACCACATGGGGCAACACCAAGTGATTAGCCAGCAGCAGAATTTTCTCTTTGAGGTAAAGCCAGCCTCTCCTTTTGGCAACATCCAGGGCCAGCAAGGGGCCATGAAGCAGTTCATTAAGTTTATCAGCAGTAATACATGCTTGTGGTGTGCCAGCAGGAAGCAAGACAAGTGGGAAAGGAAATGCCAAGGACAGACATTTAGGATCTCAAGGAGGCCCAGCAACACTCATGGAACATGAAATGGAGGATTAAAATCATGAGCTCCCTGGATCATCAAGATAATGAAGCAGGAGATCTGTGAGGTGCACTATGCACTTGGCTGTGAGTGGGACCCAATCAAGTGTTACAGGCTGCAGAGCATGTGGTGCAGTGGGTACTCCATGGGGTGAAGTCAAAAGGATATATAGAAACTCCAGGGCTTTAAAACTATTACTACCAAACTAAGAAATGAACTTAAGCTTTAAGGGACTCCTAGGAGCTGAATGGGACCCTGAAGAGGTTGCTGCCAGGTAGACACTCTGCACACTGCAGGTGGAACTCTAGAGATTTGACTAGTATACTTCCCCTGGGGCCCTGCTCCCTTCTCCTGTCCTTCTCCAAGTCTGTTGGTAAGGGCCAGTGGCCATCACCTTGACTCCCCCACACCTCGTGGAATCCTGTTAAAGCAGAAGTTCCTTTGTGATTTTGGTGGTATGGTTTTGTAGGTACTGGGATCCTCCTCAGTGGAACCCTGCTGAAAATCTGCTATGGCATCTGCATATCTCTACCCAGCCCTGAACAATATCCTCCAGCCTGGTGTGACCTATGTCACAGCAGCATATATGGGTTGTTCAGGTCCCACTCAATGCTATTTGTATTCAGCACCTGCTGATCTCCCATGTCATCTCTTTGGACTCCATTCAGCTCATGATCCTCACCCTCCATGGAAAGTTTACCTTGGCTCTCTGAGGATTAAGTTATCCTGTTTCCTTCTAGTAAATTGACATGAATATTTCTGTGTATAAACTTGTAGAAATTTCCATTGGCACCAAGTTGGTCCCTACTGTTGCTAGAGCAAGAGGCTGGGGTCCCACTGCAGCAGGGGTTATTTATTTATTTATTTATTTGCAGCTTTCAGAATTTGTCTTTTTTATTTTTTATTTAGATTACATAAATGTTACACAAAAATTATAGTGATTCCCATATGCCCTACTGCTCACACCTCCCACATCCTCCCACATAAACAACATCCTTCATTATTATAGCACATTCATTGCAATTGATAAATGCATCTAGGACCATTGTCACTGAGCATGGACCATAGTTCACATTGTAGTCTACACTCTCTCCCCCACAGCTAGCAGGGGTTATTAGATATTTTTGTTCCATGGATGCCTTTGCCAGACTGATGAAAACACAGACTCCTTAATAAGTCCACACTATATTGTGTATTATTTAATAAATATATCACACCTGCACCGTCACACCCCCACAAGAATAATATCATTTTAAAATATATTTTTTATCTTTTTAAAGATACTTAGATTACATAAATGTTACAAAAAATATAGGGATTCCCATATGCCCCACTCCCCACACCTCCCACACCCTCCCACATAAACAACATACTTCATTAGTGTTGCACATTCATTGCAATTGATATTTGCATTCTGGGCCATTACCATGAGCATGGACCATAGTTCACAATGTAGTTTACACTCTCTCCCACACTCTTCTGCAAGTTATGGGAAGATATATAATGGCCTATTTCTGTCATTGCAATGTCAGAATAACGTTATTTTGAATTTCAATTCAAGCCCCTGGAACCTTTGTTAAGGATCCCTGCCCTACAGGGAATATGTTCCTGGTTACCTACCTGTGGGAACTGCCCTATATGGACAGAGCTCTCTTTGAATTCAGGGTGGTAAAATGTTTCTTTTGGGGTTCCATCATGGCTGCTGATGTTGTGAATAGAGGAGAATACATAGGGCCATGCTGCAGAAGTTGCAAGTACACAGTCTCTCCCATTGAGTCTGTGGGGTGCAGTCCAGAAAGCCTGAAGGGCTGCTGTGAGCTGTGCTGTAAGATGTTTTGATTCCTGGTGCTGGTGAGTGGGTCTGGGATATGGTAGCAAAATCAGAATTCCATGTATATCTATAAACCTGCAATGCACAGTCCAAAATGGTAATTAAGAAAACAATTCTGGGACTTCAAGGAAGATGGAGAATGAGACAGGCAAAGAAAATAATTGGTGCTGAGTGATCTCTCCAGCAGCTGGTGCCCATTGCTCCTGTGGTTTGAAGAAGCACATTGGAGGGGACCCAGAGCCCAGAGGGAAGTGGGAGCATGAGGTGTGGATAGGGTCCTGTTGGAGGATTCAGGTGCTGCACTTCCTTCCAGCCACTAGGGACCCACCACTGAGTCCAGCAATAGTGACACCTCACACTGTAGTGTCCAGCTCCACTGTGGTTCTGACCTCAGCAGTGGGGATGCAGCTTCCTCATCCCCAAATACACCAAAGCCTCCAACAATTATCAGGAAATCCATATGGGCCTTGACCCATAGTCCCTAATGGCTAGGAGAAGAAAGTACCTGCCTGTAGTTTCTCCCTGAAGGCTCATTCCATGGTTCTACCTTCCCACACCACAAAAGGGGTGGAGGAGTCCTACCATAAAAGAAAGTATTTTAAAGCCCCCTGGAAACCGTCATCAGCCTGGGTTTTCCACCAGGCTCCATGGATTCTCCTGATCTTGCTGTCTCCCACAGTTTGGGGAGTTGAACCCCACTTCATGCCTGGAGTTGCCAGGAGTCACCTCAACCTCCAGCATTACCTCCTTCTCTTTGGGTCATGGACACATTGTGCACCCCCAGAACCTTGGGCCCAGGGCCACTCTATATCAAGCAGGTGTGTAACTCCTGCATTATCCACATCAGCCTGGATATGATCAATGGCAGCAATTACAATAGCATCGTGGTGAGCTGGGCATGTGGCAGTCACTTGGAGCCACTCACAGGGTCAGGAAATATATGAGGAATGATTGACATGTGCCTTCCCTGCCATCTTGGAGCTTCCATTCTATTAAGCTGGGAAGAACAATCAATCAGATCTCGACAGAGCAAAGACTGTGCATACAAAGGTGATCAGAAGATTTGGAGAATTGAAGCTTCCATGTTGAGGTCAGACAGCCTGGGAGGACCTCACAGGGGCAGCCCCTGAGAGGAAGGAAAGTAGGGGACTTCCTGGAAAACCCCAGGTACAATGTGGCAGTTTGATATTATCTATGAATTCAAAATGAGATATTGATTATGTTTCAAAACTGGTCCATTTCTCTGGGCATGATACCCTTTGATTATCATATTCAGCTGAGACATCTAATTAAATTATGTAAAGATTAGGGATTTTCTTTGACCATGTCATTAAAGTGCAGCTCAGTGTTGAGTCCCAGCTCCCTTGGGCTGATAAAACTGGCTATCACACAGAAGTAGGCAGCTCATTAGACATGGCAGAGGCCCCAGGAAGAGAGATTAGCCTGATATTCTACAGTTGACCTTGTGAAGAAAAGAGAGCAGCTGAGCCAAGAAAGAAATGAGCCCTGGGAAGAGAGATGAGCTTTTGCCAACCTACACCTCAGATCAGAAGGAGCTGGGGCCACAGAGACTTAAGAGGAAAAAGGAAGGCTGAACCCTCACAGACATCACCCACCATCTTGTGTCAACTAATGGCAACATACCTTGGGTGAGAAACTACCTCTTAATTAACCTTGAGTTGGACTCTTTAGGACCTTGTAACTATAATCTTCTATCTCAAATAAATGCCCTTTACCAAAATCCAATAGATTTCTGGTACTTTGCATCAGCACCCTTTTGGCTGACTAATACATACAGCAGGTTCCTGGACCACATGATTAGCTGTAAGGAGACCAGTGGTGAAGGTGCTGGGGTCACGGGGTGAAGTGAGGCCTGAAAGGAGATAGGAGCTGGGTCACATTAGGCCCTGTTTCGGACAGACCAGGAAAGCCAGATAGGGGTTGATGCTGACATCCTGGTGCAGAGATTAGGGACTGCCACAGGGTTTTGGCAGTGAGGGACCCTTACCCTGGATAGATCTGTCTCTTATACCACCCCAGCCCCACCCACACAAATTGTGGCTGAGATGCTCTGTTACACACCTGCCCAGGGCTGCACTTCTCTGTACACCTGGAGCTAGGTGGGTGGTAACTAAACTGTGACTTATATGACACTTCATCTGAGCCCTTCCTTTGCCCAGGCACTTGGGGTGAGGCAAGTGTGGTCTATCACTTGCCCCAACACAAGCCCAACATGTGGTAGTCCCATAGGCTTCTAGCTCCCCCTTCTCCCTGAACTCCAGGTTTGGACTTCAAGTTCACTCATATTGTCATCCTGGAGGAGTTTTTTCCAGAATGCAGATCCCAGGGGCAATGTGATACCTAAGGTGTGCTGGGAGGAGGTGACAGAGACCCATCCAGCCTGTCCACATCAATCTCCAAGCCTCTCCCTTATTGTATTCCTGTGTCCTTGGAGACCTTGAAGGCCATAGGTGTTGTGCAGGGTGAAGACACAAGGGAGAGGGCTCAGCCCTCAAGGGAAGGAGCCATAAGACTTAAAGAATAGGGTGCTCAAATGATTGGAGAAGGCATCCTCAGTCCACAGAGTTCTCCCAGGGGAGCATAAGTCTGTAAGTCTCCTATTCACCCAGCTCTGACTGGAGGTTAAGACACATTTGCTCAGTGCTGATATAACTCCAAAGGCATTTCAGCCACTGCTCTTGAGGAAGCTCACTCCCGTGCCCAAGTCCTGATGACCTGTCCTCTGACACTCCCCAGTTGACCTGCAAAGATCGGGCTCTGGCTGTGATCTGCAGGGCCATGGAGAAGCACAACCTGAAGGAAGACAATCCAGAGGAATACAAGCTAATGCTATTGATTTCAGAGGATAAATGTTAGTCAGGGATCTCATTGGCAAGCACAGCAGGGCAGGGGTGGGCCCAGCACCACATCTCAGCCCCCAGGACTAAGGCCATTTACCACAGAAAACCTGCTAAAAGGGTGATGGTCAGCATCTTCCACATATCCTTACCTGTCCCGAGAAAGCCCCTAGTGCCGACAGTGACTTCTCTTTTCAGGCACCATCTCCCAGCATTGTACCCTCCTGGGAGGTTACCCAGGCAGTGAGGAACCTAGTTGAAAGCTGTCATCCTTCATGAGCCAAGAAAAAGGCCTTCTCCACTTGGCCATTGGCCATGAGGCCAAGCCCACATGTTCTCTTCACAGGGTGTCCTCCAGCTAGGATATGATGTGTTGTGCATAAATAACTATTCATGACTACTATGGGAACAAATAACAATATTAAAATCCATGCAGATATGATGCTAAAAACAATGCAAAATCACCTTAATTCCCCTTGGAGTCTCTGGGAAGCCAAATCCATATTCACAGCAGAGACAAAAAGACAGGCAATCCGGGGTCTGCATGGAAGGAGCAGCTTCTTATGACCTCTGTGCCTGTTTTTCATCCCCAATGGGTGAGGAAAACAGTCAATGTGACAGCACATAGTATGTCCCTGTGCCTAAAGGGTAACTATATTTCCTTTTTGGTGAGCTGATCATGCTCTCTCAAGCATTAATTTTGTTAACATTCCTGACAGCCTGGAAGTTGCTTGTTAAATCTTCTCTTTTCTTCCATCATCATTGTGGGGAGGTGGGAAGGGTGGGTGTAACCACATCCTAAAGAAAAGGAAGAATGAGGCTTAGAGTGGATAAGGGTCTAGAATAAGAGGCATGCATTTGAGGCAGAAGCAGGAATTCCAGGGCAACATTACCTTATAGCAGGCTCTAGGCCAGAGGAGACAGGAGGAAAATATGATTAGAGAGGAAGTCCTTGCTTGCTGTGAGGTACCCCGAGGCATGGAGGATTCCCTGGCTCCCTGCTCAAGAGTACTGGCCTTGGTTTGCCATTTCCTGGGCTTCAGTAGCCTTGTACCAAGGAGTGTGGGATTCAGGGGACATGTCTGCATTCTGTAAGGCTTATTCCAACTCCAAGATCACCATCAGTGAAGGCAATGGATTGTGAGGAGTGGGGTGGCCAGATTGGAGGTCCCTCTGACAGCTCTAGGCTGAGGTTGCAAATGGTGGAGACTCATCATTTTTTAACATGATTCCTTAAGATCAAAGCTTCTTGATTCTTGCCTTTGGGCTTGTGTCAGTCAGAGGGGTCTTTGATGGTCCTGGATCTGGATTGGGTGACTCATGTATTTGGCTCAGACTGGCCCTCAAGGAGACCAGAGGAGGTGGGGTGCTCTGTAGCCCCAGTATCACAGCTAATTGCCCTTCTTACCATCTCCACCAGAGCTGAAGATCCATAACAGTGCCAATGTCTTTTATTCAATGGACTCATGGGGTATGTATCATTTCCTCCTGACCATATGGACTTTACCCATGGGAACCAACATCAATAAAGGAGCCCACTCAACCATTCTGTGGAGGAAGAAGAAGAAACTCATGTTCCCAGATGGCAACTACTAACAGGCCCTGGTGCCTGCCAAACTCAGCTTTACCTTTCTTGGTCTAGCTGGTTAAGAGGGTTAGACATCCCAAACCAGAATATGCCAAGCCAAGTGAGCATATTTCTCTCAACCACTCAGCCTGGGCCTACCCCTGTCCCCTCCTGCTCCTGGCAAGGCTCTGCCCCTTGAATTGCTGTCCTGAATTTCAGTGGACCACCCACTGCCTTACTGGGCACTGCACTCTCAGACCTATGGATGTCTATCCATGATGCTCCCAGTGGTCCTATCACTGCCTCACCACATTCTAGCCTTTCCTTTGAAGCAGGCTTCATATAGGGAATGAATCGATGGATCTGGAACCTGGCAAAAGCTCCATGTAGACATCAATGCCTCAAGATGGCTGTTGGAAGATCCTTGTGAGATTTCTCCTGGAAGCCAGGAGAAGGCCCAGATAATTCTCCCAGGACATTATCATTGACCCCAACCAGGATATTGATGGGTGGGCTAGTCAATCAAAACAGCAAACACCTGGAATTCCTCCCATGCCATTATCAAAGTGATGGAATAATTAACAGTTTAAAAAGCAGGCACAAAGGTCAGAACACCCCTTCTGCTCCTGTTCCTGAGCCCTGTGGCCCTCCTGCCCCCCTGCTCCTACTCCCAGTGGCCTCTGCACACTGCTGCTGTGCTTGGGGCCCTCGTGGCTTCTGCACCCTGCTCTTGCCATGTCCCCCCTGCATGGATCAACACGGAAGTAAAACCTGGGCATTTATAATCTATAATGGGAAATTTTAGTCTATAAATCAGCCCTCTCTATCACTTTTCAGCCCCTTATCCTCAACTGGGGAGACATGATCTGTTATTTTCTCCCATTTCTCTTCTCTCACTACCTTAATAAATTGCGGGTCTCACTCACCTGACATGCTCTGAAGTTCATCTCTGCAGCATAAGTTAAGAACCTAGACTAAATCTGGTAACACTATGGTGGACCAAACATTGTATCATCAGAACCTACCAGGAGTGGCTGCTTTCCTGCCTACCTCACCCTAGTCCCTCACCCCTAGGGAAGGAGGGAGAGGTCATTTCCACCAAGCCAAAAATTCAATAATTGAGGTAGGAAGGAACCAGCCAGACAAAAGCTTGTCAAATCTGAAGCCCAGCTCCAGCTACATGCTGCTGCTTCCTGAGGTTTATGGAACCACAAGAGATGGGGTATGTGGAAGAGTATATTTGAGGGGATTAGGGGATTATTGAATTGCTTGTATTAAAAAAACAAAAAAGTTACCTATTGTGTAGTGGTAATATTTATTTTTTTGTAAAAAGCAAACCCTATACTCGATTATCATATTAAATCCTGTTTCTACTCCACCCAGGGAGTTGAGTTTTTGTTCTTTCAAATACTGTGTTGATTTAAATGAGCTACAGGCTCTCTCACATGGTCCTACAGGTTGGCACTTTATTGTATGCAGAAGTCCTGCAGGATGGTAGTTTATTGTATGCAGGAAAAATGAGAAGGACTGGACCAGGACCCTTTCCTGGTTTACTTAAACAAATACACAAGCCACTTTCCCAGAGTGTATTAGTCAGGGTTCTCTAAGGAAACAAAACTGACAGTAGATACCTATAAATATTATGAAATTTCATAAGGTTATCTCATGCACCAATGGAGTTGCACAAGTCCAAATTCTGTAGGGCAGGCTGTGAAACAGGACCTCCAATGATGGTCAAGATGAATTCAACTGGGGGAAGTGATGGGCTGAAACAGTGATGTAAATTTTCTCTTTGACTGCTGAAATCATCACTTCTCAATGTAATGCTTTCATCTGATTTGATGAGACATCTCTCATAGCTTAAGGAAATCTCCTTAGTTGAAAGTAGATGTAAACAGCCATAAATGCAACCATCTTATTAATGATTTAAGTGCACAAAATGTCCTCAAAGTAACAATCAAGCCAGTGCTGTGTGACCAAATTAACAGGCACCATTACAGGCCCATCTGATACATGAGTGTACCCATGTTATCTATACCCATGTTATCATACAGAGAAAATGTGCACCTCAATATCAGTAAACTAGTCAGGGGCTGAGTCTGACCATCTGATCTCCTTGGCATTAGAAGTCATAGGAGTTTCCTCAAGGCATAGCAGCCACCTCAGGAATTTGGGTATCTTTCTACATAACATTTGAAAGGCCTGTTTCCTGACTCAGCATAATGGTTGCCTATATAGAGAAGTATATACAAAAGTAATGATATTTTCAAACAATTATCTGGTTTTGGAGAAATGTCAGAAGATGGTTCTGAAGGTCTGGGGATGGCAAGAAAGCAGGTGGGAGAAATCAGGTAGGCAACAGAAATCCAAATTGTGACCTTGAAGGTGGCAGTGAGTGTAGACACCATGGGAAAGAGTTTGGAGACTTGCAGGTTGCATATAGGCTGTCAGATGGATGGGGTGGGCAAGAAGTAGGATACAGGAGAATGGCAACCTGAAAGGTTTACACCAGGTCCTGTGGCACTGGAGGGTCTTCAGAAGGGAAAATATTTGAGGAAAGCAGGGTTTCCTTCAGACACTTTTGGAATATTCTTTCAAGGTAATAGATAAGTGGGAAGAAGATACATATGAAAAGACAAAGCTTAAGTTAAGGAGGCCTGAATTCCTTTCTCTGAGTCCATTACAGAAAACAAGGTTAGAGAAAGAGAGTGGTGTGCCTTCCAAGTTGTTTGAGGTGGTGTTTTCTTCTCTGCTTACTTTTTTTTCTTATCATAATTTCTATCAGTTCCTGAGAAAATGATATTTTGTCAGGTTAAAGACCAGAGTTCATTTGGATAAGATGATATTTGTGCCCAAGGCCAAGTCTTATTCAGCATCAGAGAAACAACTGGAGGACAGAAAATCTTCAGTAAATTTCAGAGCCCTTGAGAGGGCCAGTGTCCCAGGACTCTCACATTGTGTTAGTTGGAAATAAAACTTGAAAGAACATTTTTTTAAGGGCAGTAATACTGCATCATTAATGCATATTTGATGACTATATACATCAAATGGAAAAATTATATTGCTATTAGAACTGGCAATTTTATTATGTATTTATGCACCTTGCCTGATGAAAATTAAATAATATCCTCCCTACTATGCCTAGAAGGTATAATACTGTCTCTATTTAAGTACCCATATATCTACAAGGAATCATGCAAAGTTATTCAAGGCTAAATGGCTTCTATTAGCAAAATAATATTTGATTGTGTACCTGCCAATCAATTAGCAGCATTTTAATGAATGATAGCCATACACTATATGGTATATTATGGGGTAATCAAAAATAATGGGAAAATATAATAATGAGATGGATGTATAATTTACCTACCTGAAAATATCTCTAAAACCTTACAAGCTTAATAATATATGTGAAAGAACTATACCTATGTTATATACTATAATATATTTATATATATATGTTTATATATTTGTGTGTGTGTGTGCCTGTGCTGTGTTTGAGAGGGGACATGTTTGGCAAGTGGGAAGAGATGGGCAAAGGGAGCTAGACTGGACCAAACTAGGGCATGTAAATGGCAATCCCTGGAGGAAAAACAGCAGGAGGGCTGCAGATAAGGGAGGAATGCAGTATTGAGCAGAGAGTCATAAATGCAGTAAACAAAATGGAATGGAGGGGGAAGACAGAAGAAGCCCACAATGTGTGGACAGGGAGGGGAGGGCCTTGGAGGGGATGCCCCAGGGACAAGTTCAAGGAGTGAATGGATGATACATAGGACATATAGGGAATGGCTTTCCCTAATACAATCTTTCCCTGCTCCCAACCTGGACAATATTTTCTATATTTGGTTTGTTCAAAATGTCAATATTTACTCAGATACAGGACCCCCCAAGAACTTTCCCACATAAATCATACTACAACTCTCCAGTGTCACAAAGGAGCTGTACTAATAGACCCCTGATACTAACTACCCTGGAATCACTGATGCGGGTAGAAGGAATGATATATGTGCAAAATATCACTTACAATTGAAAATAAAAACAGGTAGCCATATCAAAGTGTTATGCACACAAATCAAACAAATGGCCCAGTGGCTGGATCTCTTGATGGAATCCCATTGTTCTTTAGGGACCATGATGTTAGATGACCATGTAGCCCTAGATCACTTATTGGACTCTGATGGAGGGCTCTGTGTACTCACCAACACTTCATGCCTCATGTGAGGAGATAACACTAATCAAGTTGTACTTATCACCAAGGATATGCACCAAGGGGCCAACAATATCATTCTATTGACTAAACAGTTTGAACAAATCAAAATTTTCTGAGCTATTCTCCTGAATTTTCCCACCACTAAGTAGGCAAACTGACTTGGAACAGTTTTTGAAATCCTAGTTTGTGTACTAGATTCTGTGTCATTAGGATGCTTTATCACTGGCTCCAAACTCAGGAATTATGAAATAACATACCACATAGATAATTCAACATGGGTCCTGGAGAGGGATAATTGTATAAATGGGCCATATGTGGTCCCTGTGGCTCCTGAGTTGTTTACTTCTTCACAGCAGAGAAGAAACATTAGTACACCAAACAAAATTTACATATCCTATTGTTTAAATATAGGCCAATTAAAACCTACCTACTCTGCAGAACTGCATTCAACATCTGCTATCCATAGATATGACAACCCATGTAGCTATAAAAGACCATAAATGGCTGCTGTCTTGGAGCCCTCTGATCCTGAGTCTTCCCACCATGCTGCTGAGTGACATCACATAGACATTTATCCTTTCCAATTATCCTCTTACCTGGGAGTTCCCTTGGTCTGCACCCCTTCTGGGTGGTGTCCACACACCCACCTCTTATTCTGGAAGACCTCTTCCCATGAGGGACTTTCTTTTCCTGAAAACTTGTTCAACTGCCACACAGCAAAGTTTGTTGTATCCTACAGGCATATATCCTGTTTCGTTCCATATTTTAAAATATTATTTAATTAGAGATATTTTAGGTTTATAAAATATCATACAGATAATACAAAGCCCCCATATATCCATATATCCCTCCTCCCATTACTATTACCTTGCATTACTGTGATACATTTTTTATAATTGATGAAAGGTTGTTTTTATAATTGTACTATTAACTATACTTTGTGGCTTACATTGGATTTCACTATGTTGGACAGTTCAATTTTTTGTTTTTTTATTTTAGTGAAAAATTCAATCTCTAATTTTTTTCTTTAACCACTTTCAAATACATAATACAGTGGTGTTAATTACATTCATGATGTTAGCTACTATCACCTTTCTCCATTAACAAAAGTTTTCTAACCCATGCTACAGAAATTCTGTACCAGTAAAGCTTTAACTCCACATTCCCTATACCCAACTTGGCCCCTGCTAATATATAATCCAGATTTTGACTCTATGAATTTGCTTATTCTAATTATTTCATATTAGTGAGCTCATATGATATTTGTTCTTTTGTTTCCAGCTCATCTCACTCAACATGTCATTAAGATTCCTCCATATTGTTGCATGTATCAGAACTCCATTCCTTTTGTGGTTGAATAATATTCCATTGTATGTTTATATCACATTTTATTTATCCTTTAATCAATTGATGGACACTTGGGTTGCTTCCATCATTTAGCAATTGTAAATCATGCTGCTATGAACATCAGGGTGCAAATATCTGTTTGAGTCCCTGCTTTCAATTCTTTTGGGAATATACGTAGACTTGGGATTGCCAGGAGTTTTAGCTTGCCAAAGCTACCAATGTAAAAATACCAGAAGTAGGTTCACTTTGATGATGGGGATTTGTTAGGGTAAAATCTTAGAGCTCTACAGTGTGAAAATGTTCAAATGAATGCAGATCCTGGAGTCATGCTATGTCCAAGGCAAAATGGCAGACCTGCCAATCTTTATCTGCCTTCTCCTCCAAGCTCATTTTATCTATTAGATTTGAGCTGATTGTTGGGCTTAGCCTCTTGGGTGTCACATTTTTCAGGTTCTCCACTGACTCCAGCTTCTGAAGGCTCTCTCAGCATCTCAGGGCATCACTGTGTTTCTGCAGCTGTAAGCAATTCTGGAATCCTTTCTCTCACATGGCAGGGTCAAAATGGCAATTGTCTTTGTACACTTCTATTTTCAATCCTTAGTTTATATAAGACCCCAGTAAGAGGGCAGAGGCCTAACTTGGGTCATGATTCACTGATATAGTGAAAAGACCCTAAAGCAATTCAATCGAGGTCCCTTAATTAAGTCCAATAAAAAAGGCCCCACATACAATAGACTTCCATGCATGAGAAAGGGTTAGCTTAAGAACATAACTTTCTGGGGTCCACAAAAGACTCAAATCAAAACACCAAGGAATATGGTAATTATATACTTTACTTTCTGAGGAAGTTCCAAAGTGTTTTCTACAACAGCTGTACCATTTTACAGTATCACCAACAACGAATGAGTGCTCCTGTTTCCCCCCATCCTTTCTAACATTTTTGTTTTCTTTTTATTAATAGCAGCTCTTTTAGTGGTTGTGAAGTGGTACCTCATTGGGGTTTTATTTTACTTTACACAAATGGCTAAAGATTGTGAACATCTGCTCATGTGTTTATTGGCCATTTGTATATCCTCTTTGGAGAAGTGTCTATTCAAGTATTTTGTCCAGGTTTTTATTGGATTGGCTGTCTTTTTGTTGTTGATTTGTAGGTTTTTGTTATAAATTCTGGATATTAAACCCTGTTTATTTTCCTTGGGTGCTAAAGCAAATACCATGCAATGGCTTGGCTTAAGCAATGAGAATTTATTAGCCCTCATTATTGAGGCTAGGAGAAAGTCTAAATCAAGGTGTCATCAAGGTGACTCTTCTCAAAGACTGGCATTCTGAGGCTTGCTGCCAGTTATCCTGGACCTAGGATTCTGTGACACATGACAATGAACATGGCCACCTATCCTGGTCTCTCCGCTTTATTTGAGGTTCCAATGACCTTCAACTTCTTGGTACCCGTGCCTTTCTAGCTATCTGAATTTCATTCTGATTATAAAGGACTTCATCCTGATTGCTTTAGGCTACATCTTAATTCAATTAATTGCATCAAAATGTACTACTTAACAATTGGTTCACACCCACAGGAATGGATTAAGTTTAATAAGATGGGTTACTGGATCACAGATGAAAACCACATTTCACCATATGGATCTCCAAAAGACATGTTTTCTTTTCACATGCAAAATACATTCATTTCATCATAACATACCAAAGGCTTTAAGTCATTTCAGAAACAATGGTAAGTACAGTCTCATCAAAACCAATTATGTGTGTGGTCTGTCCTGAAGCACAATTCCCCTTTGTATGCTAACCTGTGAAACTTAGAAAACAAGTTATCATCTTCCAATATACAATGAAGGGACAAACATAGGATAGATATGATCATTCTAATAAGGAGAAATTGGAAGGAAACAGGGATCACTGTTCCCAAACAATTTTGCAACACTACAGGGCCACCACCATTAGATTCAAGGCCTGAAAGTCATCTGTACATCAATGTTGTTTGCTACAGGATTGATGGAGCATCAGTTTCACCCCTTCAAAGTTCTTGTGCAGTGGCCATGGTCTCTCCAAAAACTAGGTTGAGGCTCTACCCTTTTGAGGATCAGGATGGTGGTCAGACTCTCTGCAAACTCCAGGAAACAGACCCCACAATCTCTGGGCTTTGGGGTGGCCACACTCTACCTAAATAATTAGACAGAAGTCATGCCACCTCCAAGTACATGGGTGGGTCACCTGCCACTCCAATTGCTGGGGCATACTCACCCTTTTCAAACATATGGGTGGATCCAATCTCATGGCCCAAGGTTATGACTTTGGTGCAGACCTTTGCTTACCTATTTCTACCTATGAAGTCATTCTTCCTTCAATTTGTCCATTCTCTGTCCCTTTCTGTTCTTGCAGGTAGTGGTTTGTTTATACAAATTTCACAAAAATATCTTGTTAGCTTTGCATATAGTTCAATGGATCTGAAACATCAGACAATAGAACCTTCCACAGATCTTTCTTACATAACAGCATTTCCAATCCTGACTTCCATTGAAATGGCTGACTGGTTCTATATTCAGTGAAACCATCACATAGAGGTCTCATTTCTGAGGACTTGCTTTCTGGAACCTCAGGTTTCTTTCTGGATAGCTCAGGTTGCTATGTGGAAGCCCTGATAACCTACTTTAGGCCTTAATCATGAGTTACACAAGGTGGATAGGCTCAGAACTTTCCAAACCATTAATTTCTGGTTTCTTTCTTCTTAAGAGTCAGTTCTCAGCATATTGTTTTCCTCTCACATTTCAGTATAAGCTGCAAGGAAAAACCAGGCTTTACTTTCCATACTTAACTTGACAATCTCATCAGCTAAATATTCAAGTTCTTTGCTTTCAAGTTCTTCCTTCTATCTGACATCAGAACTCGATTTATCCAAGTTCTCTTCACTTTAAAACAAGGAATGCTTTTACTGCACATTCCAATAACACATTCATCATTTCCCTCTGAGCTCTTTGGAAGTGTCTTAAGTATCCATATTTCTACCAACAAATTTTTGAAGGTAGTCTAAGCTTTTTATATCAAACACCTTATTCTCCCAGTGTCTACTTATTACCCAATTACAAAGCTGTTTCCACATTTGGTATTTGCTTGAACAGCACTCTACTCTCCTGGTACCAAAATACATTTTAGATTCTTTAGCTGCTCAAGAAAATACTGTGCATTGTGTTTGTTGGCTTAAACAAAGGAAAATTGTTAGCTATTGGTATTGAGGCTAGGAAAAAGCCCAATTCAAAGTATTGTGAAAGCACCTTCTGTGACCTGCAGAGAGATCATGAACACTTGATAAGAATTTATATACTGCTAATTTCTGGGGAAATGCTGTTTATATGTCTTTTAGGCTATCTTTTTCCTTGTTGATAATCTGTCTATTTGTTCTATCTGTTGATGTGAGGGGAGTACTATTAATTTAGATACACCTATTTGTCCCTTCATTTCTGTAGGAGCTTGCCTCATGCATTTTGTGGCACCCTGGTTAGGTGTACAGATATTTGTGATTGTTATTTCTTATTGGTGGATTTTATCTCTTATTGATGTATAATGTCCTGCATGTTTTATAAGGTTTTTGTATTTAAGGCCTGTTTTGTCCAATATTAGCTGTATTAGTCAGCCAAAGGGGTGCTGATGCAAAGTACCAGAAAATTGTTGGCTTTTAGAAAGTTTATTTATTTGCGGTAGAAGCTTACAGTTACTAGGCCTTAATGAGTCCAACTCAAGGTAAGATAAGAGGTACTTTCTCACCAAAAATGGCTGCTGATCTCTGTGAGCCTTCCTTCTTCCTCTTAAGGCTTTGTGGCCCCATCTTTCTCTGATCTCAGCTCTAGGCTGGAATAGGATTCATTTCTTTCCAGGATCAGCTGCTCTGGTCTCATCACAAGGTCAGGTGTAAACTATCAGGTAAATGGCTCATCTCTCTTCCCAGGGCCTCAGGATCAAACTGACAAAGTTCTCTCCTCTGGTATCTATTGAGCATCTGTCTTCCTGTTTGCATTTTCTCTATGTTCTCTTGTGTGTATTCTTGAGTAAGTGTCCATTAATATAGCTCACCAAGGGGACAGAGACTCAATCCTGAGTCACCCTAATGATGTGGCTGAATCAAAGTCCTAATCTTGATTTAACCAAGTAAACATAAAACCTTTGAATTTAATACAATCAAAGGGTATCATGCCCAGAGGAACAGACCAGTTTAAAAATATAATCTATATCTCTTTTTGGAATTCATAAATATCAAACTGCCACATTAATATAGCTACCCCTGATCTTTTATGCTTTCTGCTTCCATAAAATATCTTTTTCCAACCTTTCAGGTTCATCTTATTTGAACTCTTGAGTATAAAGTAATTCTCTTCTAGACAGCATTTGGATGGATTATATATGTTTTTTGAGGTACTGGGGGCTGGGGATTGAACCCTGGGCCTCATATATGGGAAGCTGACACTCAACCACTGAACCACATTTGCTTTCCTGAGTTTGTTTTGCTTGATGTTTTTTTTGTTGTTGTTGTTGTTTTTTTCCAGGAGGCACTGGTATCCAAAACCCACAACCTTTCATGTGGAAGGTGAGCACTCAACTGTTTGAGCCACATCTGCTCCCAGGATTATATTTTTTCATCCATTCTGTCAGTCATTATTTTTAAATTGGGAAGATTAATCCATTAGCTTTCAATGTTATTTCTGTAAAGACATTATTTACTTTGACAATTTTATATTTTGATTTTCATATACCATATCTTGTTTTTGTATTTTTAACCTTTTGGTTCCCCTTTCCGATAATCTTCATTTCTCCACTCTCCTCCAAGTCTCTATCTCATGTCTTTTTCTTTCAGGCTGCAGGACTCCCTTTAGTATTTCTTGTAGACACAGCCTCTTGTTTACTGTCTTAGTTTCATTTATCTGTGAATATTTTAAAGTCACCCTCATTATAGCAGTACAATTTTGTTGGAAAAATAATTCTTGGTAGGAAGGTTTTGTCTTCAGTATCTTAAATATATCATACCATTATCTTTACACATTCATGGTTTCTGATGAGAAATCTTCACTGAGTCATATTGGACATCCCTTGTATTTGATGGACACCTTTCCTCTTGCTTTCAGAATTCTCTCATTATCTTTCACATTTTGACATTCTGAATGGTATGAGTCTCTAAGTAGATCTATAAGGATTTATTCTACTTGGATTACATTGTGCTTCTTGGATATGCATATTTATGTCTTTCATAAGGCTTGTGAAATATTCAGCCATTATATCCTCAAACATACTTTATTTCCCTTTTATCTTTCAGGGAACTCCCATGATATGTATTTTGGTGCACTTTGTGCTATTCAGATCCCTATGCCCCTGCTCAGGTTTTTCTATTCTATTCTCTCTCCTGTTTTTTGTTTGTTTGTTTGTTTGTTTGTTTGTTTGTTTGTTTTGATTTAAGCTCTCTGTCATTCAATTTACTTATACTTTCTTCTGACACTTAAAATATGTTGTTCATGCCTCTATTGTATTTTTAATCTCATCCATTATCCCTCTCATTCCTATAAACTCTGATATTTTTCTATTCAAGCCTTTAAATGATTCTTTGAGCATGCTCAATGTCTTCTAATGTCATTAAAATTAAAAAAATAGGGGAATCTCTTCATGACAATTGATTTGGCAATGATATTTTTAAATAAACACCAAGAACATGAGAAACTAAAGAACAAGTAGATAAAATGCACTTCATCAAAATTTAAAAATGTATGTATATGGAATAAATTATGAAAAAAGTGAAAAGATAGCCCACAGAATGGGAGGAAATAGATAGAATCATTTTATATCATGATTTAATATCCAGAATACATAAAGATTATCTGCAATTGAACAAGAAAAAGACAAACAACCCAATTAAAAAATGGTTAAACAATCTCTTCTTGGCCTTTTGGCTAAGATCACTTGTAATATCTGCTCTTATCAGTTTAATATCTGATATGTCCTCTATATGAGGACATTTTAAAATAGATTTTTGAAATTAGGAAGTGGAATAGGAGCTAGCTCCATCTACTCCACCAATCAACCTGGTATTCCAGGAAAGGTACATCAAGAAAAAAAAAAAAGGTCAAATGACTCAAATAACCATTTCTCCAAAGAATATATATAAATGGCCAATAGCCCCATGAAAAATTACTCAACAATCATTAAAAATTAAGGAAATGCAAATTAAAACCACAATGAAATAAAACTTCACCCTCACTAGAGTTACATTATTAATTTTAAAAAAACATGAAAAGACCATTGTTGGCTATGGTACGTTGACTTTGCATGCACCCCTGAACATCAGGTTCTTAAAGTTGGTCCATTTCTTTGGGTATACACCTACTTTGGTGGACCTTTAGATTAGGTCAATTCAGGTAAAGGCCTTTTGATTAGTTTACTTCAACTGAAGTAACCTAATTAAGGCATGTTCCAGGGTGGGTCTTAATCCTTCTATTGGAGCCCTTAATAAACAAGATGAATATGGAGAGAGAGAAAGCCATGAAAGCCAGAAGTTGAAAGCAATGAAACCTGCAAGAGTAGGGAGATACCAGCAGATTTTGCCATGTGCCTTGCCATGTGATAGAGGATTCCAGGATTGTCAGCAGCCTGTCTTTGGGGAGAAATTATAAATTGATAATGGCTTGATTTAGATATTTTCATGGCCCCAGAACTGTAGGCTTGTAAGCTAATAAATCCCCATTGTAAAAGCCAACCCATTTCTAGTATATTGTTTTGGACAGTCTAGCAGTATAAAACATCGGTGATGATGTGGAGAAATATGAACACTTGTACATAGATGGTAGGAATGTAAAATGGGAAGCCACTGTGTAAATCAGTTTGTTGGTTTCTCAGAATGTTGAACATAGAATTACCATTTATGATGGTTAAATTCATGTATCAACCTGGCTAGGTTATTTTGTCCAGTTGTTTGTTCAAGCATGCACTAGTCTAGTACTGTAAGGGTATTTCATAGATGGATATGCTCCTATAATCAGTTGACTGCATTTAGCACTGCTTATATCTTCAATCAACAAAGAATTTTATACCAATTAACACACATTTCCCTTTGGGCTGCAGTTAATATATCTAAAGCCATCTATTTTGGATGGCAACCTTTCTTATCTGGGCCACTTTCTTATTTAACAAAATGAGTCTTTGGTTAGCTTCTAGAATAAATTGAGTAGTAACATTTACCAGGTCACTAATCTGCATGAGATCATCTAGTGCTATCCCTCCTGGGAAAAGTTAGATAGAGGCTATTCCCACCACTGTAAGGCTCTTTTTTATCTGACTGAGTTCATGTCTTCTTAATGTCAACCTAAATGGTTCTCCAAAGCTTTAATATTACTTAGGGTCTTGGGTAAATTTTTAAGTTTCTGTCTAGGTAAAAAGGAATACCCAATAGTGCGTCTCTCTACCCAATTTTAGGGCAACTATGGCCAGAAAATAAACCTACAGAGACAACCAGATCCAACAGGAGGCAAGAAAGCTGACAACTCCGAGCCATCATATTCTTTCAGTGAGACCATGACTGGCCATTCAATGTTCCAAGGAAAAACTATGGGGTAGATCACCTACTGGGTTGATTGAGTGGGACATCCCTCTCTTCTATATAAACAGGGGCACTTCCATGTAAAATTCCACTCTGCTACTAACCAAACTTACCCATCCTGGGTTGAAGTATACATTGTGGAGAACTGAGAATATATTGCCTTCAGCCAGAACTGAGGATTTCAGAAGTCAGAAAGAAGAAATTATTTCTTTACTTCAGTCAGGCAGCTTCTCCTGGGGAATTCTATTTCACCTTCTTAGGAGTTTCTAGTTTATGGCTTGCCTTACAAAATTCAGGTTGTCAATCCCCATAATTGTATGACCCAAATCCCATAATAAATAACTTAATATTTTCATCCCAGGTTGAGGTATACATTGGCTCCCCGAAGTATAGAAAATAATCTTCTAATTTAGAGACTCTATACTTTTCTTTAGTAGTCATTTAATTAAACTTGCGCTTAACATCTATCAGGCAGGAGGGCCCTCTGGCCCTTGGAGAGCAAATACCCTAGATATTTGACAAAGGATTTAGTAAGTTGAGCCTTCTGAGATACGATGTGACTCCTGGAGTTTAGAAAATTAAAAGTTCTAATGACATTTGCATTTTAATCTTCTACAGTTTCAATGGCTATTAGCATGTCATCTACATATTGGAGTAAGATGCCTTGATTCAATTGAAAATCTCATAAATCTTTCACTAAGACTTCTCCAAAGCTGGTTGTGGAAATTCTTAAACCATTGTGGTAAAACATTTCATGTAAGTTTTCATGTCTGACACAACTGTGAAATAATCCTTTACAATCTTGTTTAAAACTCTCAAGTCCTCTATTCATTAATAGTGCCAGGCTTCAAGACTGGGAGTATAGGTGTGTTATATGGAGACTGACAAGAGCTAATAAGACCAGCTCCATTTAACATCTCAATTACTGGTTTAATGCTTCTCCTACCCTGCAATGATACATGTTATTGATGTACCTTGGGTTGATTGGCTCCTGTTTTTAGCTCAAGCTGTACTGGAGAGGCTGTTACATAGCTCAGAGGTAACTTGTTCCAAAATGTAGCCTGGTACAAGGTCATTTTCAGGTTATTTGTCTTGTAGAAGGGCAGCTTGCAAATGCAGTCCTTTGTCAAAGGATACACAAATTTTAGCCTCCTCTTCTTAAAACACAACTTGAGCGTTTAATCTGGTCATCAAGCCTCTTCCCAACAGGGGTATAGGACACTCAGTCACCTACAAAAATTGATGTATAAACATCCCTTTCTAATTTTCTAATCCAGGGTCTGTAAAAGCATTCTAGGTATGCTTTGACCTTTTACTCAAATTATCATTATCTACTCATTTGTTTTTTGTGGCTAATTGCTGATTCAGTATTGAATAGGCTCTCCCTGCATCAATGAATAAGTTACTCAGTTTACTTCCAACCTTTACTTTTACCCAAGGTTCTTGATGGGAGATGGAAATGGCAGACGAAAGTGCTGACAATATCTTCAGGCCCCTCCTAATCAGCATCCTCAGACTTCATGGGCCATTATATCTATTTTGCTTTTCTCCCTTTTCTTTTTTACCAATTTGGGGGCATTCTTTTTCCAATGTTATTTTACCTTACAATAAACACAACTGTTCTTTAGTAGTACTATCACCTCACTTCTTAAATCCCTTGTCTCAGCTCCCCTTGTAGTTAGTTTCCACTCAAAATGACTGCTAACAATGCAGTCTCATTTCTAGCTTTTACTTTTGGCCTTGTTACCAGTTATTGTATACTTTGAAGGCAACATCTATTAGCATTGCTGTAGGCAACAAAAGTTCACCTTCTATTTTCTGCAATTTATGATGGCTGTTTGGAGTACTTTTTCTAATGAAGGTCATATTAGTTATCCTAGAATTCTCAGGCTTCCCTGGATGTACATCAGTGTATCTATGGTATTCCTCAAAAGTTCTTTCCAAAAAGGCTGAAGAACTCTCATTGTATTCCTGATGAATTTCTTTTATTTTATTCCTGGACCTCCAATATTTAAACCAGCCAAAATGCATACCTTATAATCATTCAACTAGGTGCATTTTATGGGCTTGTTTGGGTCCCTTTGGGGAACTGCTTCATGAACATGAATGCCTTTTATTTTATTCCTGGACCCAATATTTAAACCAGCCAAAATTCCTTACCTTATAGTCATTCAACAGGGTCCTATTGGGGATCTGCTCCAGGAACAGCACCTCCTGTGGCAGCAAAAACAGGGTTCTGAGGGCTCTTCCCTCAGACACTCACCTTCTTGTCTACTATTACCATACCATACCATTTTGCACTGGAGACAGTAAAACATTCAATATTGCCTGAATATCTACCCAATTTGGTGTGCATATGGGAAAGATAGATACAATCTTCTCATTTGTTCAGGATCTTCTTTATAGCCAGGGGTGTTATCTTTCCAATTTGTTAAATCAGAGGTTGAGAACAGGGTGTGTAAGTGCATGAATCCTTGAGACTGTAATTGATCATCAAGATTTAAAAGGACTTGTATTGGGAATTGCCCTATCTCAGAAGTGGCTGTTCCCTGACCAAATTGTACACCACTATGGGTGTGGGGTAGAGAAACCATTCCTCTAGTTGTGCCCTCTCCTAGATCATGGGAAAGTGCTAGAGGGAGATCAGGATCTACCACTGAACCCACAAAGGTTGGTGGAGGAGGCAACAGAATATTCCCTTCAGTTGCTCAAAGCTGTTGAGGCACTTTCTTTTGTCTCTTTAAAACTAGTAATTTACATTTTCCCAAGGCTTTGTGGTCATTATACAATTCTAACAAAATTTGAACATAAAGTATCTCATCGCATTTGCAATTTTTCTTTTACAAAACAAATCCAATTGCAAGACTATATTGACAAGGACTCATTTTAGGTTACTTTTCACCATAATCTAATTTATACTGTGGCCAGGCAACAGTATAAATAGAAAATCATTTTCTTTTTCTTAAGGGGGTACCCTCCAAGTTTAGATCAAGTTTCCAGTTTACAATCTAGAGGAAATATAGCTACACATTCTGAATTTCCCATAACTGGGAAACACCAAGAGAAATCATGGAGATGAAACTTCAAGAACAAGAGCTCCTCAAAGCCAAGTTTCCCAGACTTCAATGAAAAAATGTGATTAAAATATCAACAGGTAAACCCCATATCCAAGATCACAGATAATGGAACTCAAACCCAACAGGCCCATATTCACAAGCTCAGCACAAATCAACATTTAACAGTCCCCTTGGCATTAGCAGACTGACAGAACCAATCCAATAGTCTCTTAGGCAGTAACAGACTGATGATGTTAAAATAAGCACAGATCAGAACAGAAGAAAGAATTTCACACATTTACCAAACACAGGGAAAAATACAGCTTCAGAATCACCTTCATATAAAGTGCCCAGCGTCTGCCCATGGTAGAAACCTCACCCAGCATATCCAGCCTCAAAAATCCCTTGGCAGTTGCTAGAAATGGGGATTACTGACAAAGAGAAGTTCCACAGCTGATAAGACATGTATTCAGGGCTACTCTGGATTGCTGCATACCAAAGCAGCACAGCTCCTGGCTGGCTCATAAAGTTCTTACCATAAAAATGACTATTTTCAAGAGTTTGGTAATCCTGATCCAGCACCACAATGAAGAAACAAATCTTTCAGTGAGAAAATGATTTATTGTGAGTGCACAAGCAAGAAACTGAAGGAATCTCCCCCAAAATGGTTCAAAGTGAAAATGGGAGCAAAGGATTTTATAGGCAAAAAAAGGGGTAGGTGAGAAGTTAAACAAACAAAGAAACAAAAAAAACCAACAAGTGATATCAGGGGCCTTGTGAGTAGGGTACATGCAATTTGTCAGTCCTGTTTTGCCTTAAGCACATTCAACCTGTCCTTGCTTTCAGTGGCCATTTAATCACAGTTAATATTTTCTTGTGCCAAACACTTAAGGATATCAAACTTTCATCTCTGAGAAAAGATACAAATTTACTTGGACATAAAGTACTCCTGACACCATTCTATCTGGTTACCTTTGAGATATTATTTTATTTCTATAAGCCAAACTGAGAAGGTCTGGTTAATATCCTTCAGGGAATTACATACAAGCAGTAAACTTCTAAAATTAGATAGTAGAAAAGTAGCACAATTAGTGTATTAAAGTTTTCATAGTGGCTTAAGTAAAAAATTTTTAGTAAACACATTTTCCAGTTATCACATCTACAGTGTACTTAGATATCATTTCTTTGTAGTTATAAGTGTGGGTGACTCGGTGAAGGGTACCACAATATAAGAAAGACAAGACAATTAGTTTAAGAGAAAACCTGGGTTCAGGGGGCTAGCAAAATGTATCTACAATGCTAGCCCCGAAGCACAGACTGCCCAGGGCTTTTATTAGCAGGGTAAGATTCCAGTTATGTCCAGAGGAGCATGACTAGTGATTTATTACTCTTGGAATTTGGTTGAAAAAACATTGCAGGTAAGGTTTACTCCTGTTGTCTATCCTTATCTCATCCTTGAGTCTTAGCTCCAGCAAGAGTTCAAACAGTACTCTCAAGGTTTTCCTTTTGAGCCAGTGTCTGGTGTTTCAGACACTCTGTATTTTTAAGCCAGAATTCCACATCTCAAGGATTCACCCCCACTTTCTTATTTTAGGTTCAATGTTAAAAGTGAGTTTTGTCATTCATATAATCTGACCAAACATGTTAAATTAACATGTCACAGAGAATTTACAGAAAATAATCTCTTTTCTTTTTCAAATTGAAAATAAAGTTTCACCTTAGTTCTAATTAGATTAGTTCAATTTACATTTCATTTTTTAAAAGATTTTATTTATTTACTTTTATCCATTTTTACCACCCCCCCCCCGGGGGTGGTTTTTTTTTTGTCCATTCACTGGGCAATTTTCTGTGTCACAATTGCTGCCATCATCTTCTCATCCTTCTTCTCCTGTCTTCACTGGGATTTGATCCTGGGAACCTCTGATGTAGGTGAGAGGCATCCTACCACCTGTGCCTCCTTAGTTCCTGTTTTCTCAGTGCATCTTGTCTTGGCTTTCCCTTTTGTCACTCTCCTGTTACATCACCATTTTGCTTCATGGCTTGGTGGGGACTGAAGTTGCACTTGCTTGTGGGGCCTGATAGCACACCCATGCATGGGGCCTGGGAGGTTCACCTGCTTCTGGGGCCTGGCAACACACCCATGTGTGGGGCCTGGTGACACACCTGCATCTGTGGTCTTGCAGTGTAACCACTCATGGGGCATGATTGTGCACCCATGAGCAGGGACTGGGGGGCTCACCTGCTTGCAAGGCCTGGTGGTGCACCCACACATCGGGCTTGGTGGTGCACCCACCTGCAGTTTCTTGTGGCCCAGGCACCTTCCATATTTTTCTTTATTTTTACTGGGAAGTCCTATGGATCGAACCCAGGTCCCTCCAAATGGGAGATGGATGCCCTACTGTTTGAGCCACATCTGTCACCCCATTTATATTTCTAACTGAAATGTAGTATTTTCTGCAACTCTTCCAATAGCTGTCATATGGAATTGCTTTTTTTTTTCAGAATTCATGTTGTTTCTTCATTACCTCTAGAGCTGGAGAACTCTAACTTTGTGTTTCAGGTGATTCACTTATACCCAAAGTTTTAGGAGGCTTCTAGTTTATATATTAAAAGCAAACCATCTCAGAATACAGAAATAATAACTAAAGTCTAGAAACAAATTTGACTACTGCAAAAGCCTACACTCTAGGCTCTAATTTTTTATGATCTTTTTCCAGATGAAACCATTCCAGAAAAAAAACATTTGACAATTAAATTTTTGTGTGTGTTTCTCTTTTACATTTTTACTAGGGTCATGTTAATTAACAGGTAGAACATGCCTTGTAAATGCATATTATTTCTTGATTAGAGTCCTTTTTTTCCCTGAAGATGAAGATTTGACTGGCAGATGACCATAAGACTTTTGGAGAGGCATTAGCATGAACAGTGTTACACTAAGGAAAGTTGGTTGTTTCTGTGGCATATACTATCTTCCTAAGAATAACTAAAACTGTTATCTAATATTATGCAGATCAGTATGAGGACATAATATGCTCATGAGAACATTAAGATTTTATAAAGTTTTTACAATCTCTAAATATTTATATAATCATTGCACCCATAGATATTTAATCAACAGAAGGTTAGAGAATCCCTTTTAATTTTATACTCCTTTCAAAACACTTCCCTTTGCAACTTATAATATATCAAATGAACTTAACTGTTTTTAGCACTTCACTTTTTACATGGTGAAAGAACACACCTTTTGCAATAAATTGAAATAAATCTTTTGTGGCTTGACTTTGAAAAAGGATGATATCAAAAGCCTTCAGGTTCAAAATTATATCCTTTTAAAAGTGAGAAGACTTGTTTTTCTTAAGCAACCAAGGAAATGTTCTAGTTTATATAAAGCACTAATAGCTTTATGGTAAAACATAGGCTTTCTGCTCTTTACATTGATGATTCAGGGGAAAAGCTATTTATTAAAACCAGACAGTAATATAGGAAAACTTTGTCACTTTAATAGAGAGAAAACCAAATTCTAGTGTTACATCAGTGTACTCTTTGAAACTAAGGCTTAAAAAAAACTTTATGGATAGACTTATCAAATTGTACTCAAATTTGAACATGAAAATTTCTTTCCCACAAACTTCTGAATTTTCTGTATTCATTTAGGTTTTGTCCCACATTTTCCTTTTCATTAATAACCATTGTTTTTATCATAGGACAAAATTACTTTCTTTTATCCCAAATAAAAATCACATCCTTTATAACTTAAATATTTATGTTCACAAAATGATTTTGGAAGTTCTCTTCAAACATACTACAACATACAATTATAATCAAAGTCAAACAAACTTGTCAGAATAATGATTCAATTTGGTTAAATGGAAACAATTTCTTCATTTTAAATACCTGATGGCATATAATATAAGAACAATTATAGCTCATAGGGAATGGTTTTTGGAAATATATGCATTCTTCAGTTTACCATTTTAAAGGTATATCAGTAAGATATATTATGAAACATTTACAGGACACATTTCTGAAACCATACTCGGGAGGGAAATTTGGGGTGGGATTCGATGCTATCAGTCTATGCCATGAATTAACTGCAGGATTACAAAATGGGCTAGTGTTTTTCTATATTTTTCTCCTTTCCATTTATAGAGTTGTTTGATTCAAAAATTACTAAAATTCTCCAGCAATTCTTTTATTAATGCAGTGATCCATATCCAAATATAATTAGTATGGAAATAGAACAGAAATTATTAATTTTGTTATCCCTGGCTTGAAGATTTTTAGCTAATATTCTTTGTTCTTTTAAAATAATTAGTAGAACTACACAAATGAAACAATGAAAACATGTGTTGCATGAGTAGATTTGTTTAATATCTAACATAACTTAGTAAATGCACTTTTGAAACAATAATAAACAATCTTTTAGGGCTTGCTATTTTGGGGGAGGTTTAGGGACTTACTTTTTTATGTCCAGGTTGTTTACAGTAGTCACAAGTAATAGTGCTCTGAGCCTTGGTGTCTAGAGGTTTTATTTAGCTGGATAAAAAGGATTTCTTTTTTCTTTGTTTTCTTTCCATGTTGTTTTGACTGCCAAGATTTTTGCATTACTGTTATGAGCACTTCTGTAAACTGAAGGTCTGAGTATTCAGGTTCATAATTCTGAATGATAAGACTGAATTATTTGCAAGACCCACTTAGTAGAATTTTGGGAAATTTTATCATACAAAGGGACTTAGGCTAATTTAAGACACATGGCAAAGACAGGAGAATTTCAAAGGAAACAGAAACTTGGCTTCCCTAAATTCTGGGACTTGAGGAATAATAACTTAAATACAGGTATATTTATATTTGAACCCTTGTAAATATAGTCCTCTTAAGAATTTTTATTGTTAAATTGGTATTACCATAAAAGGCACAGAAATACACATAAAACCAACAGACAGACCCAAATAGAAAGTCAACACAAAACAGAAAATCACAGAAATATAAATCATATTAGTTTGAACTATAATTTTGCAAAATTTTCTGCAAATTCTTATTTTGATACAAAGGCATAAAATATTTTATATATGAAATTGTATCTCATTTTTCTCTTATAATACAAATTTAATTGTATTTTAGTATTATTCTCTATAGAATCATTTTCAGGCTATTTCTCTTCTGATTTAACATCATATTGAGGCCAGGCATTTTAGTACAGAAATATATTTCTCTTCTTTTTCATAGATTCATAACTAAACATTGGACCTGTTGTTTTAAATGCACTTAAGAGGCTTTAAATGCTTCTTCGGAGTATTACAGGTGTTACCTGTGGCCAAAATAACAAACACAAGGATCCAATAACTAAAATGGGTCTCTAACCCAATAGCCAATCAAATCAAAGAACAATATGAGCAGTCTGGAGTCTAACTCTCATAAACCATGGGGTAGGTTACTGGTAAGCAAGGGGCCTAAGGTGGGGCTTTAATTCAGAATGAACAACCAGTAACCAAAATGGAACTTGAACCCAAAACTAAAAGTAAATGTAAAAAAAGGCTTTGGTAAAAGTTTATGCACACATTCAAAGTTATTCATTCAAAAGACATTTGTTCCCAAAACAAAAAATTAAGCCTGGAAGGGATTGATGACACTGAAGAGATTGGATTGGGGGAGAAGTCCCAATCACTGAACCTCTAGAATAAAATTCTAGGTGGCCACAAAGGATCAACAGCTGGTGCTCATCACAAGGGTTCATGGAAAGCTCCCGTTTTTGCTCAAAAGAGAGTGTCCAATGCATACAAGAGAGGCAATTGTGACATCAGGATTTTGAGGTGAGAAAGAGTTAATTCAACAAAGGCTAGCACCATGATTACAAAAGGATAGTCCTTAAAACTCTCTCCCCAAGTTGGAAGTGCTTAGGGTTTTTATGGGATTGAATAAAAGGGAAGCGTGGGTTGTGAAAGCTGAGGGAAAGATAGTGTGATATGGGGAATATGGCAGATGGCCATCATGCTGACTCATGTATTGTAATGACTAGAAATTGACATAATGTGCTTGATGAGTGAGTGGTTTGAGATAATGGTGTTAGAGATAGATTCATCTCTAAGTATGAGCAGATTGATTTCATGCTTAGTTCACCTCCTGCCCCAAGTGCACCCTTCACACACATCACCTCACCACTGACACAGTGCATTAGTAACGCTTCCTGCCATATTTGCCAAAGTAACATTTCCACAATTGTATTTTCAATCACAGAGATCCACCTCCCGAGAGTTCACCTGGCCCTTCCTCCAGCACTCCACACAATTCCATGGCTATCCCAACCCACCCCTAAACCTTGCTAACCCTCACACTCCAGCACCATTGACCCCATTCATATCCCTGCACCATCTTCATCCCCACCCACTGCCAAAACACCCTCTTCCACCTTTTGATAGGTTCTGATCAGATTGCACTCTGGCTCACCACTCTCTACTCCCTTTCTATCTCCTAGTAACCTATCTTCCAGACTCTAGCTCCATGAGTTTGCTCAATATCCTTAGTTCATATGAGTACGTTCATGCAATATTTGTCCTTTAGTGACTGGCTAAATCCATTCAACATAAGGCCTTTGAGATTCATGCATGTTTTTCTATATGGCAACACCTCATTTCTGAATAATATTCCATTGTAGGTATATACCATAGTTTTGTTATCCATTCATCTTCTGAGGAACACTTGGTTTTCTTCCAACTTTTGGCAATAGTGTATAATGCTGCTATGAACATTGCTGTGCATGTATCTAGTCATGTCCCTGCTTTCAATTCTCATGTATATACTTAGTAATGGAATTGATGGATTATATGGCAATTCTATAGTTAGCCTCCTGAGGAACCACCTAAACATCCTCCACAATAGTTGCACCATTCTATATGCCCACCAGCAGTGGATGAGTGTGCCAGTTATTCCACATCCTTGCCAAAACCTGTATGTTTCTATTTTTTTAATAGCCACACATCTAATAGGAGCAAGATGATATCTCAGTGTAATTTTGATTTGCATTTCCCTATGAGCTAGTGATTTTGAATATCTTTTCATACGCTTTTTAACCATTTGTATTTCCTCTTTGGAAAAGCATTTATTCAGATCTCTTGTCCATTTTTTAAATGGCTTTTTTTCTTTTTCTTTTTCTTTTTGAGATGTAGGATTTCCTTTTATATGCTGGATATTAGACCCTTAATGGATAAGTAGTTCCAAAATATATTCCCCATTGAATAGGCTGCCTTTTCACTTTCTTGACATACTTCTTTGAAGCATAAATGTTTTTAATTTTGATGAGGTCCCATTTATCTATTTTTTCTGTCATTGATTACAATTTGGGTGTAGAGTTTCTGAAACCATTTACTTCTCAAAAGCTCATAGATGCTTCCCTACATTATTTTCTAGGTTCTTTATGTTCTTGGCTCTTATATTTAGGTCTTTGATCCATCTGTAGTTAATTTTTGTATAGGGTGTGAGATGGGGATCCTCTCTCATTCTTTTGGATATGGATACCTAGTTCTCCTATTCACATTTTTGAAGAGGCTATTCTGTCCCAGTTGAGTAATTTGGGTGGTTGTTGAATATCAGTTGGCTGTATATGTGCAGGTCTATAAGAGAACTCTCAATTTGGTTCCAGTGGTCAGTGTGTCTATCCTTGTGCCAATATCATGCAATTTTGACCACTGCAGCTTTAAAGTCATGTAGTGTGATCACTCCAATTTCATTTTTCTTTTTCAATACATTTTTGTCTATTTTGGGCCCTTCCAAATAAGTTTCATAGTTGGTTTTTCCAGTTCAGTAAAAAACACTGTTGTAATTTTTATTGGGATTGCATTAAATCTGTAACTAAATTTGGGTAGGACAGACATGTTAATGATGTTTAGTCTTCCATTCATGAACATAGAATAGGCTTCCATTTACTTAGGTCTTTGATTTCCTTTAATGATGTTCTGTAGTTTTCTGTATACAGGTCCTTACTTCTTTAGTTAAATATATTCCTAGATATTAGATTCTTTTAGTTGCAATTGTAACTTGATTTTTTTTTTTGTATTTACTCTTTGGATTGTTCATTAGTAATGTACAGAAATGCTACTGATTTTTGGATGTTGATCTTATATCCTGCCACTTTACTGAACCCGTTTATCAGCTTTATAAACTTTATTGTAGATTTTTCAGGGCTTTCTATGTATACATTCATATGTCATCTGCAAATAGTGAAATTTTTACATCTTACTTTCCAATTTAGATGCCTTTTATTTCTTTTTCATGCCTAATTACTCAAACAAGTACTTTTGACACAATGTTAAATAAGAGTGGTCACATTGAGCACTCTTTTCTTGTTCCAGATCTTAGAGGGAAAGCCTTTATTATTTCAACATTGAGTATGATGTTAACTGTGGGTTTTTCATATATATCCTTTATCATGTTGAGGAAGTATCCTTCTATTCCTATTTTTTCAAAGTGTTTTATCAAGAAAGAATGCTGAATCTTGACAAATGCTTTTTCTGCATAGAGATGACCATGGGATTTTTGTTTTCAATCTATTAAAATGGTGTTTTACAGTGATTATCTTAAGTTGAACCATCCTTGCTTACCTGATTAAAAAAAAACACTTGATTGTGGTGTATAATTCATTTGATGTATTGTTTTATATGATTAACAAGTATTTTGTTGAGGATTTTAGCATCTAAGTTCATTAGAGTGATTGGTCTTTAGTTTTCTTGTGGTGTCTTTAAGTGTCTTTGGTATTGGGGTGATTTTGGCATCACAGAATGAGTTAGGAAATGTTTTTTGCACTTCTATTATTTGGAAGAGTTTAGCAGTATTGGTGTTAGTCCTTTCTGGGGTGTTTGGCAAAATTCACCCTTGAATCTATCTGGTCTTGGAATGTCTTTGCTTGGTAATTTTTGATGACTAATCTTATGTAGGTAAGATTGGTTTGTTGAGGCCATCTATTTCTTCTTTCATCAATGTAAGTTCCTCGTTGTGTTTCTAGAAATTTTTCCATTGCATCTAATTTCCTCTAAGATATCCATCTTGTTGGCATACAATTTTTCAAAGTGTTCTCTTATGATACTCTTTATTTCTGTGAGATCAGTGGTGATATCTCCTCTTTTTATTTTTATTTTATTTATTTGTCTCTTCAATCTTTTTTTTTTTCTTTGTTAGTCTAGCTAAGGGTTTGTTAATTTGTTAATCTTCCCATAGAACCAGATTTTGGCCTTGTTCATTTCTTTCTAGTTTTTTTTTTTTTTTTTTTTTTTTTTTTTTTTTTTTTAATTTCATTTATTTTTTTTTTAATATTTGTATTTCTTTCCTTTGGTTTACTTTGACATTACATTGTTCTTTTTCCAGTTCCTCCAGGTGTTCATTTTAGTATTTGATTTTAGATATTTCTTCTTTTTAAATATAGGCATTTATGACTATAAATTTCCCTCTCAGCACTTCTTTAGTTTCATCCCATGAGTTTTAATATGTTATGTTCTCATTTTTATTCATTTCAAAGTAGGTACAGATTTCTTTTGCAATTTCCTCCTTCAACCACTGATTGTTAAATGTGTGCTGTTTAAGTTCCATATATTAGTGCCTTTTCTGGTTCTCTGGCCCTTATTAATTTCCAGCTTTATTCCCTTGTGTTCAGAGAAATTATTTTGTGTAGTGTCAATCTTTCTAAATTTGATGAGACATCTTCTGTGACCTAGAATAAGGTCTATCCTGGAGAATGATCCATGTGTATCAAGAAGAATGTATACCATGCTGTATTTGGGTGTAATGTTCTGAATATGTCCGCTAGGTATAGTTCTTCTCATGTGTTATTCAGGGTCTTTGTTTCTTTATTAATCCTCTGTCAAGATGTCACATCTAATGGTGAAAATTGTGTAATAAAATCCCTCATATGATTATAGAGGAATTTATTTCTCCCTTTAACTTTGTCATTGTTTGTCTCATGTATTTTGGAGAACACTAGTTAGGTGCATAAATATTTATGATTGTGCTTTATTCTTGATAGATTACCCATTTTATTAATATATAGTATCATTTTTGTCCCCTACTATAGTTTTGCATTTAATGTCTATTTTGCCCAAAATTAGTATACATACTCCCACCTTTTTTCATTACTTTATGCATATAAAAGCACTTTCAACCTCCTTGCATATCTGGGTCTAAGGTGAGTTTCTTGTAAGCATTATGTAGATGGTCATATTTCCTTCTGCCTTCTGCCAATCTATGTCTTTAGATAGGAAAGTTTAATCAATTAACATTCAATATTATTACTGTCAAGGCTTAGATAATTTTTCTTTAGGTTTATATATGTAATATTTTGTTTATATTTCTCTTTTTATCCTTTTAGCCATTCTTACTAATAATCTTTTCTATATTCTACTCCAAACTTTCCTCTCCTGTTTTTCTATTCAACCTGCAGAACTCTCTTTAGTATGTATTAAAAGGCAGGACTCTTGTTGACAAGAGTCTCTGTTTGTGAATATTTTGAACTCTCCCACATTTTTGAATGTCAGCTTTGCTAGATACATAATTCTTGGTTGGCAGAATTTTTCCTTTAGCACCTTAACTATGTCATACCACTGCTTTCTTTCCTCCATGGTTTCAGATGAGTAATCTGGCTTTAATCTTATTGAGCTTCCCTTATAGGTGATGGATCTCTTTTCTCTTACTGCTTTAAGGATTCTGTCTTTTTGTTGAGTGTTTGACACTAGGATAAGTATGTGTCTCAGGATAAGCCTGTTAATATTTATTCTTTTTGGAGTATGCTGTGCTTTCTGGACATGTTCATTCATGTTATTCATAAGAGTTGGGAAACTTGACCATTATTTCCTCCAAAACTTCTCCTGCCCCCTTTCCCTTCTCTTCTCCCTCTGGAATGCCTATAATGGGTGTGTTTGTGTGTATTGTGTTGTCATACAATTCCCTAAGTTCCAGCTAAGATTTTTTATTTTTCAAACCTATCTGATATACTACCAGTGCAATTTGAGATGTTCTATTTTCAATGGCACTAATTATTTCCTCCTTTGTTCAAATCTCCTGTTATGTGCTTCCAGCAAATTTTTAAATTATTTTTCAAGAATCTTTAGATTTTAAATGTTACATCAAAAATATAGGGTATTTCCCATATACTCTACTCCTACTTCCTCTCACAATTTCTCACATTAACATCTTTCATTAGTAGGTACATTTCTTACAATTGATGAACACCTATTGAAACATTGCTACTAACTGTGGTGTATAGTTTACATTATAGTTTACACTTTGAAATGCACAATTTTATAGGTTTTGACACAATGTATAATGGCCTGTGTCCATCATCGCAATGTCATGCTGGTCAATTCCAATGTCACTAAAATGTCCCATATAACACCTATTTTTCCCTCTCCCTCCCCTCAGAAGCTCCGGTGGCCACTGCCTATGTATCAATAATATGAGTTCTTACATTGCTAGAATAATAAGTCTACTTTAGCCCATACTTGCCATTTCCCTCTTATGTTTGTTCCTGCCTCAGTTATGAGGATTTTGGGATGGTGATGCCCACTCTGTTTCTGATTGAGAGAAGAATAGATGCTATGGGGCATATGGATGGAGTTCTCTTGTTAGCAGTTGTAAATACTCTCTTTTTTTTCAAATAGGTGTTGTCCCTCATCATTTTGTTAGTTGTTATGGACAAGCCCAATGAAATAGAGAGTAGGTGTTGCAATTCTGATGAGATTCAGGACTCAAGCAGCATATGAACAGACTGAAGATTTAAGTCTCAAGGACATATATTTAATGAGTATAGTGCCAATTATAGGTTCAAATAAAAGTGGCAGAAAAGTCATGTTTAGCGAAATTATAAACAAGTCTAACTCTCTTAAACTGGGGAGCATATATTACAAAATAAGGCTCACTGGCAGGGTGCTGAATTCCTGAGATTTTCTTCCCTTCATGTAGTGTCTAAATGTCTCCAGATCCCTCAGGAATCCTACTGTTTGAGGCAGTTTACTGTGGCAGTCAATGAGATTTTGCTGAGACTTGCATAAGCTTAACCAATGGAATCAATTCCCAATTCACTTTGAAATCTCTTAACCATAAAAACTCAATTATATTTAATATTTTCCCATTTTGGTAAAGGTCTTTTCCCAAATGCATTACTAGTTGGTGCTTGGTAATAATGTTTCAGTGGCAGGAAGGCTCATTCTCAGGAGTCATGTTCTGGGAACATGAGGGAAGGTAGTGAGTTTGTATGCTGAGTTTCTCTTAGAGAGAAGCCACATTTGAACAACAAGGATGCTTTGAGGAGGTAACTCTTAGGAAATATAAAATACTAGGCTAAGTTTCAATTTCACAAGGAATGATTCATAAGTACAACCATCCATATCAAAGGCCTGACTTAATTATCTGTCCTCTTTTGCTAGGCACTGCCCATGTACCACATTAATAAATTAATGAAGAAAAATCACCTGATCCTCTCAATACATAGAAGAAAAGCATTTGACAAAATATATCATCTTTTCTTTACAAAAACACTTCAAAACATAGGAATAGAAGGAAACTATATTAAAATAATAAAATGCATACATGAAAAACCCATAACTAACATTTAAATCAAAGGTGAAAGACTAAATCTTTCCTGATGGGATCAGTAAGAAGAAAGGACACCCACAGTCACCACTATTATTCAATATTGTGCTAGAATTTCCAGTTAGATCAATTAGGCAAGAAAAAAATAAAAGGCACCCAGATAAGAAAGGAAGAAATAAAACTTTCCTTATTCACTGATGATATGATCATATACTTAGAAAATCCTGAAGATTTACAACAAAACTACTAGAACTAATAGACAAGTTCACCAAAATGGCTGGTAACAAGATTAATTGAAAAATTCAATAACGTTCTATACACTAATGTGTTATACTAATGAACAATCTGAGGAGTAACTTAGAGAAAAAATTCCATTTACAATTATGACTAAAATAATTGAGTATTTAGGAATAAATTTAATAAAGTCTATAAAGTACATGCATACAGAAAGCTCTAAAAGATATCTATAATAACATTTATCTAAATAAATGGAAGGATGTTCTATGTTCATGGGTTGGAAGTCTAAATATCATTAAGGAGTCATTTCTACTCAAACTGAACTATAGTTTTAACAGAATCCTAATAAATACTCAAATGCTTTCTTTAGAGATTTGAAAAAGCCAATTTTCAAATTTTTCTGAAACTCAAAGCGTCCCCAAATAACCAAAAGTATCTTTAAAATAAGAGCAAAGATGCAGGTCTCTCACATCCAGATTTTAAAGAATATTATGTAACTACAGTGGTAAAAAAACAGCTTGGTACTTAGATAAAGACAGATTGACCAATGGAATCAAATTGAGAGTTTGGAATAAGACTCTTATATCTATGGTCAAGTGGTTTTTCACAAGGCTGTCAAACCCACTCACCTGGGTCAGTGCAGCCTGTTCCGTTAATTGTGCTGGAGAAACTAGATATCCATATAAAAAAGAAAGAGGACTCTTATCTCACACCTTATTAAAAAGTGAACTCAAAATGGATAAAGGACATAAATATAAAAACTAGAACCATAAAACTTCTAGAATAAAATAGAGGTCCACATCATCAAGACCTTATGGTAGTCAGTGTTTCCTTGGATCTTACACCCAAAGCATGGGCAATGAAATTAAAAGTAGACACATGTGACTTACTCAAAACTACACACTTCTGTGTTTAAAACAATTTTGTTAAGAAGGTGAAAAGGCAGCCAACACAATGGAAAATAATCTTAAGAAAACACATTTATGACAAGGGTTAGATATCGTGTTATGAAAGAGTTCACAGAACTTGACAAAATGACAAGCAAGCCAATTAAAAATTGGCCAAAAGACTTGTGTATTAGTCAGCCAAAATGGGTGCTGACACAAATTACCAGAAATCTGTTGACATTTATAAAGGATATTTATTTGGGGAAGAAGCTTACAGTTATCAGGCCATAAAGCATAAGTTTCTTCCCTCATCAAAGTCTGTTGCTATGTGTTGGAGCAAGGCAGCTCCTGACACTTGCCAGGGTTCAGGCTTCATAGGCTCCTCTCTTCCCTGACTCCATTTCTTTCTGGGATTAATTCCTCTCTTTCCTCCACAAGGCCAGCTGTAGACTCTCAGGTGAATGGATTATCTTTTTTCCTGGTGACTTCTCTCCTTCCTCATCAGAACTACAACAACAAACTACTCCAACTCTGTCCTTTGCCATGTCTCTTATCTTTGAAACCCCACCCACCATGGGGCAGGAATCAACACCCTACTGACATGGCACAATCAAATTCCTTATCATAACTTAATCATGCTCAGATGAACAAACCAGTTTAAAACATAATCAAATATCTATTTTTGGAATTCATAACTATATCAAACTGTCACATCTTGAATAAACATTTTTGTAAAGAGAAATACAAATGTTCAAAAGAAACATGAAAAGATGCCCAACATCACTAGGAATTAGGAAAATACAGTTCAAAACTACAATAAGATATCACTTCATACTACACAGAATGGCCATTATTTAAAAAGAGAACTACAAGAGCTGGAGAGGATGTGGAGAAATAGGAACCTGCTGTTGGTGGGAGTGTAAAATGGTGAGATCTCTGTGGAATTTGGTTTGCTAGTTCCTTCAGGAGTTAAATATAGAACTGCCATATTATCTTGTAATACCAGTATTAAGACTATATTTAGAAGAACTGAAATAACAGGCATGAACATATACTTCCACACCAATGTTCATAACAACATTATTCACAATTGCTTAATGATAGAAAGAAAGTAAGTGTTCTTCAACTGATTAATGGATAAACCAAATGTAATGCAGTATACATACACACACACATATACACACATTTATATGATAGAATACTATTCAGGTGTAAGAACAAATGAATTGGGAAAGCACACATCAACATGGAGGAAGCTTAAGAACATAATGTTGATTGAAAGAAGCCAGAAATAAAAGGACAAATATTGTATGTACTCACTGATAAGAATTAATGCAATGAGTAGACTTAGAGAGTTGGACAATGGATGGTAGATTGATGGGAAATAGAATTTTGGTTGAGAAGGGGAACTGATGCTGGATGTAAGTAGAATGTTTAATAAGGTCAATTGTAAATATGTGGTAAAGGGTGGAGTTTGTGGCACATTATAGTGATTATAACAAACACTTGATTTATGGATGTGATTGTGGCTAAATCAGTCTAGAGAGGTTAAGGTTAATTGGAGAACAGCTGGAGGATAAAATAAGGATGTATAACAATGATTTTCACACTTAATGAGGATTGTGGTTAGTAATAAATATATAGGAACGTTCATCTACTACAAGGTGTTAAGAATATGATGATACATGGAAAAATACACCTAATTCTTATTATAGACCATAGTTAACAATATTGTAATATTTTTGTTGGAAAAGAAAACAAGGTACTATAACAAGGCCAACAGTAAAAAAGGAATATGGGGTTTAGTTTTATGACATATGAATATGATCAGCAGTTTTTCTCTTCTTCATTGTCTTCATTAACAAGGATATGCTGATCATGCCATTTCACCAATCTATGCTTATCTTTATCTTTCTGAGCACAGGAGGAAAAACTGAGTTTCTTTTGGGGATTTGATGAGATAAAAGTACCCGGATAGAACATTTTTGGAGTGATATCTCCATGACTTAATCTGCCTTTTGTCTGTTTATTTTTGAATTGAAATAAAGTTTGAATTTTAAAAATACCCCCAAATCACCTGATATTTCATCCTTAATATTGATAATGTAAGATATCATCTCCCCATAATTTTCAGTGAAAACAAGAAGTGAAGATGGTGGACTCCACCTCTAACATCCTGAAATATTGACCCTGCCATGTTTGCCAAAAGAACTAACCCACCATTGTAGTTTCAACCACAGTCCTACAAATCCCCAGAGTTCACCTCTTCCTTCCTACGTACTAGTCTCCAACATTAACTACACCCCTAGCAACATTTTTTCCTTTTCCTGTCAATCTCCAAATTAAGTGAATGTTTTACTGAGACCATTGCATGATTGCATCATGGGCTGTGGCATGATTGGATTAGGTATCCTTGGGATGTTATGCTTTCCTCCTTGTCATTACAACACTTTATTTATGAATTTAGGGAACAGGGATGTTCTTGTGGCTTAATACAGGGGCAATGTGGGCAGCACTGTGTATATTTCAAAAGTTTGCATTATAGTTTATTGTGTACTTCCTTGTGATTTCTCCATCCATATGCATTTATGGAATTCTGCATGTCTGTGTACATATCTATATCTATCTATCTATCTATCTATCTATCTATCTATCTATCTATCTATCTATCTATACTATCTGCCAGGGAACTGCAAATATTTTCTGTAAAGCGCAATCATGTTGTTAAATAGTTTAGGCTTTGTGGGTCATGCAGCCTCTTTCACAACTATTAAATTCTGCCATTTTGACAGGAAGTAGGCATAGACAAGAAATAAATGACCAAGGGAGAGCTGTTCCCTCAAAAATCCATTATTTACAAAGACAAAAAACAATGAGTTGAGACTCAGAATCATAGCTTGTGGGCCTCTGGTCAATCTAACACATCAAGAATTTAGTTTGTTATTCTAATCTTCCACTCCCCAGTTTCTCTTTTTGGACTCCATGTGACAATTACTGCACAACACTTGAGAAATACCAAGAAGCCTGTTGCCATGATAATTTCTTTTTTTTCAAACCATAAGCTTTTATGCTCAAACACAGTAACACAAAGTGGGACACAACTAGGAAGAAAGCTAAATGAAAAATCATGACAGGAAAGTAGAGTCATATTTGTGGTTCAGGAGACTTGTAGCTTCAAGAAACAGAAAATCCCTGTGAAAATTGCTCTACCAAGCAGGTAGATTTGGGATTTCCCTTTGTTTCAGTTTGCTAAAAGCTGCTGGGGGCAATATATCAGAAATTGGTTGGTTATTATGATGGAAATTCATTAGGTTAAAAGATTTAAATTATGCACTGGCAAAATGTCCTAATCAAAGCATCATCAGAGATGCTGTCTCACTGAAGGTGGGCTGCTGGCAATCCTGGTTTCCTGCCACATGGTAAGAAACAATGGCACTTATGCTGTCTGGGTCTCTGCTTTCTCCTCCATGCTTTTTTCTCCTCAAACTCAGCTGTGGGTTGTCAGGCATATGGCTCATCCCTCTTCTCTCTTCCAGGTCACTCACTCAGCCTCTTGGGGGCCTCTTTCCATGTCTCTGAGCTCTGCTGATTCCAGCCTCCAGCCTCCATGACCACTCACTCATCCTGTCAACATTCTCCTGTATCTGCCACTTTTGTCTGTGTCTGTGGATTTTTAGTCTTCTTTTTAAAAAGGCCTCAAATGAGAGGATTAAGATGAATCCTTGGTCCTGGAATCTAGTCAAGGGCCCATATATGGTTAGTTTAGAGGCACAAGAATGGGCTTATTGAAAGAATAGGATTTTGGTTGGACAGCAAAAGACTCAACCCAGAATTCCCTTAAAAAGGAATCTGGTAGCAGTAGAACTGCTCTAGGGTTGATCGACTCACAGTCTGCATAATTTCCATTAGGTCTTCTTTTTTTTTTTTTTTTAAATATATATATATATATTAAAAGATACTTAGATTATGTAAATATTACTGGAAAAAGAGTATTGCCATCTGCCCCACTCCCTACATTTCCCACTTTTTCCCAAATTAACATCTCTCATTAGTGTGGTACATTTGTTACAATTGATGAACACATTTTGGACCATTGACACGAAGTATGGATTATAGCTTACACTGTAGTTTACACTCTCTCCCACACAATTTTGTAGGTTATGGCAAGATATATAATGCCTTATATCTGTCATTTCAATGTCTTTTCACTTTTATATTTGAAGTGCATTGGTTTCTCTGTGAGTCTGACTCCTCTCCTTATCCCCTGCTGCCTGCCTGTGTTTCACTCATAACCTGCAAGGGGCTGTCTACATCTAGGGCACAAATGGAAATTTTCTATCTTATATCTTCTCAGAAGGGAGAAACAACTTTCCAAGGCTCCCAGTAGACTGCCTTCTACCTACATCTCCTGTATGCTCTTATGTACCAATCCATGACTATATCTTGCTTTATAAAAATTATCAGACAAAAGCTATTGCAGCCTTCAAGAAAAACCCCCCAAATGACACCATTGTTCTCAATACAAGACAAACAAGAAATGTGCCTTAGTAAGGTTTATTTTTTGGATGAACCATGAAGACATCTATGGATGAAATTGTTCCCATTAATGAAAGTGAAAAACTTCTAAGTCTCTTGTATAATTGCATTACTGCCACTGCCTTGATTATGCTCATTAAAACTAAGTGTGCCCTAGCGAGTGTGGAGGAAGGCAAGATGGCATCAGTTTAAATGGGTGCTCACATACTCTCTCACAAAAGACAACTGATTGGGGACAGTATCCTGCCCAAGTGAGTGGTTCTGGGAGCCCAAAGAGGGGGAGTCTTTGAGACATTGATCTGGAGGGAGATGGACAGGGAGATAGATTGCTCAGGATAAAAGCAGAACATAGAAAACAGCAAGGAAATAGAACAAGAAGAACAAAGTGTCAAAGAGAAAACTTAACACACACACAAAACCAGCAGATAAATAAAACTCAAGAGCAGAGAGAGAAACTAACCAACTGAATAAACCTATCAAGAAAAATGATGACCAGAAGGAACAAAAAATTACAAACCATACTAAATAACAGGAAGAAATGGACCAATCCAGTGAACAAACTAAAAAAGCAAGAAGAGATGCAGAATATGGAACAACTAATCAAAACTGTCCAAACAAATATCATGGGCCAACTTAATGAAGTGAAGAAAACGATTAAGATATTAAGAAGACACTGGGAGAACATACTGAAGACATTGTAAACATACATAAAAAGATAATGGATATCATGGTGATGAATGGCACAATTCAAGAAATCAAAAAGACACTGGAATCACATAACAGCAGATTTGAATAAGCAGAAGAAAGAATTAGTGATGTGGAAAACAGTACATATGAAATCAAAAAGGTAGAACAGATAGATAAAAAGATACAAAAAATCCAGCAGGGACTTAGGGATTTAAACAACAACACAAAACACACAAACATACACATTATAGGTATCCCAGAGGGAGAAGAGAAAGAAATGGAACAGAAGGAGTGTTGAAGGAAACAGTGGCTGAAAACTTCCCAACCCAACTGAAGGAGATGGATATACATGTCTAGGAAGCACAGCACACCCCAATCAGTATAAATCCCAACATGCCTACTCCAAGACATATGCTTGTCAAACGGTCCAATGCTCAAGGCAAAGAGAAAATACTCAAATTAGCAAGAGAAAAAAGAACCATCACATACAAGAGAAGCACAATAAGATTTATCATCTGAAACCATGGAGGTAAGAATAGAGTGTTATGACAGAGTCAAGGTACTAAAAGAAAAAAAATTCAAGCCATCAATTCTCTATCCAGCAAAGCTGGCATTCAAAAATGATGGAGAGTCAGGATATTCACAGATAAACAGAAATTAAGACTGTATGCCAATATGAAACATGTACTTCAATAAATACTAAAGGACATTCTACAGGTTGAAAGGAAAAAACAGGGGAGAGAGAGTTGGAGGAGAGTGTAAGAACAACTAAAAAGACAAAAAGAGAAATAAAAACAACATATGACATTCATTAACCCAAAGAAAATATGGCTTACATAAGAAATTCCTTGAGAGTAATAACACTGAATGTTCATGGATTAAATATACCAGTCAAGAAACACAGATTGGCAGAATGGATAAAGAAATATGACCCATCTGTATGTTGTGTACAAGAATCCCACCTTAGAACCAGGGATTCAAGAAGGTTGAAACTGAATGGCTGGAAAACAAATTTATAAGCAAACAATAACCAAAAGGGTGGGAGTAACTATATTTATATCAGACAAAATAGACTTTAAATGCAAAACTATTCTAAGAGACAAAGATGGACACTATATATAAGAAAAAGGGGTAATCTTTAAAGAAGAAAGAACTAACATGAACACTTATGCACCTAATCAGGGAACCTCAACGTGCATGAGGCAATCTTTGGAAAGAGTAAGTGGAGACATAAATGCTTTTACAATTATAGTGAGGGACTTTAATACAGCATTATAACCATTAGACAGAACATCTAGAGAGAGAATCAGTAAAGAAAGACTATGAATAGTACATAAGAGGATCTGGACCTAATAGACATATACAGAATTCTATACCTAAATGCAGTGGGATATTCATTCTTTTTGAGTGCGCATGAATCATACTCCAAGATAGACCAATGCTAGGTCACAGAACAACTCTCAATGAAATCAGAAAGACTGAGATCATACAAAGTAATTTCTCTTACCTCAATGGAATGAAATTGGAAATCCCTAAGGGGCAGAGAACCAGATTAGTCACAAAGATATGGAAGTTAAACAACACACTCTTAGACAAACAGGGGGTCAAGGAGGAAATCTCAAAAGAAATCAGTAAGTTCTTAAAATGAATGAAAATGACAATGCAACATATCAAAACTTATGGGATACCTTCAAAGCTGTACTGAGAGGGATTCTCATAGCCATAAATGCATATAACAAAAAATAAGAAAGAGCTAAAATCAAAGACCTAACTGCACATCTGGAGAATTGAAAAACACAAAAACAAACTAACCCCAAAGGAAGTAGAAAGAAGAAAATAACAAAGATTAGAGCAGAAATAAATGAAATAGAAAATAAGAAAGCACTAGAAAAAATAAATAAAACCAAAAGCTGCTTCTTTGAAAAGATCTATAAAATTGAAAAACCCTTAGCCAGACTAACAAAGAAAAAGAGTGAACTGATGCGAATACACAAAATAAGAAATGAGGAAGTGAATATCAGCACTGACCCTACAAAAATAGTGTCATAAGAGGATACTTTGAAAAATTATATGCCAACAAGAATGATAATTTAGAAGAAATGGACAAATTCCTAGAAACTAACAAGCAGCCTACATTGATGAAAGAAGAAATTGATGAACTCAAAAGTCCAATTACAAGTAAAGAGATAAATTCAGTCATAAAAATCCTTCCAACAGTCAACAGCCCAGGACCAATGGCTTCATAGGTGAATTCTACCAAATATTCCAGATAGAGCAAAAACCAATCTTGCTTTAGCACTTCCAAAAAAATAGAAGTAGAAGGAACATTGCCTAACTCATTCCACTATGCCGATATTACCCTAAAACGAAAGCCAAACAAAGATACCACAAGAAAGGAAAATGACAGACCAACCCCTCTAATGTAGGTAGATGCTAAAATCCTCAACAAAATACTTGCTAATCACATTCAACAACATATAATATGAATTATACACCATGACGAAGTGGGTTTCATCCTGGGTAAGCAAGGATGGTTCAACATAAGAAAATCAATCAATGTAATATACCGCATAAATAGATTGAAAGAAAAAAATCACATATTCATCTTTATAGGTGAAGAAAAAGCATTTGACAAAATACAGCACCCTTTCCTGATAAAACACTGTAAAAGATGGAAATAGAAGGAAACTTTCTGAACATGATAAAGGGTATATATGAAAAACCCAAAGCTAACATCATCTTCAATGGTGAAATCCTAAAAGCTTTCCCTCTAAGATCGGGAACAAGACACGGATGCCCACTATCACCATGCCTATTTAAGATTGTCTTGGAAGTATTTACTTGAGCACTGAGGCAAGAAAAACATAAAAAAAGACATCAAAATTGGAAATGAAGAAGTAAAAATTACACTATTTTCAGATGACATGATCCTACACATAGAAAGCCCTGAGAAATCTACAACAAAGCTTCTAGACATATAAAGGAGTTCATTAAAGTCAGAGGCTATAAGACCAATGCTCAAAAAACAGCAATATGAGGAGGAAATCAAGAAAAACATACCATTTACAATAGTAACTAAAAGAATCAAATACCTAGGAATAAATTTAACTAAAGATGTAAAGGACTTATATATAGAAAACTACACAATACTGTTAAAGGAAATCAAAGAAGACAAATAAATGGAAGAATATTCCCTGTTCATGGATAGGAAAACTAATCATCATCAAGATGTCTATTCTACCCAAATTAATCTACAGATTTAATGTAATCCCAATAAAAATCAACACTATTTTTTAAGGAATTGGAAAAACTAACTACAAAATTTATTTTGAAGGGCAAGAGGCCCCAAATCGCAAAAGACATATTGAAAAAGAAAAATGAAGTTGGAGGTATCACACTACCAGGCCTTAAAACATATTACAAAGCTACAGTGGTCAAAACTGCATGGTATTGGCACAGTGATAGACATACTGACAAATGGAACTGAATTGAGAGTTCTGATATACACCTTTGCATATACAGTCATCTGATATTTGACAAGGCTACCAAGCCCACTCAGTTGGGAGAGCATGGCCTCTTCAACTAATGGTGTTTGGAGAACTGGATATCCATATCCAAAAAAATGAGAGAGGAACACAATTTCACACCTTATACAAAAAAACAACTCAAGATATATCAAAGATCTAAATATAAGAGCCAAGATCATAAAGACCTTGGAACATAATGCTGGGAAGCATCTAGAGGACCTGGTAATAGGAAATGGTTTCATGAACTTCATACCCTAAGCATGAGTAGTAAAAGAAAAAATAGATGAATGTGATCTCCTCAAAATTTAAAACTTCTGCACCTCAGAGGATGTTATCAAGAAAGTATAAAGGCACCCTACACAATGGGAGAAAATATTTGGCAACCATATATCTGATAGGAGCCTAATATCCTGCATATATAAAGAAATCCTACCACTCAATAAGAAAAAGACAAATAACCCATTTAAAAAATGGGCAAGTGACCTGAAAAGACACTTCTCCAAGGAAAAAAGCACATGAAAAGAAGCTCAACATCGCTAGCTCTTAGGAAAATGCAAATCAAAACTACAATGAGATACCATCTTACACCCATTAGAATGGTGGCTATTGAAAAAACAGTAGACTGTAAGTGTTGGAGAGAATGTCGAGGAATGGGAACCCTCATCCACTGTTGGTGGGATTGTGGAATTGTCCTGACACTGTGGAGGACAGTTTGGTAGTTCCTCAAAAATGAACTATTGAACTTCCATAAGATCCAGCAATTCCACTGCTGGGTATATACCCTGAAGAATTGAAAGCCAAGACATGAACACATATATATACACAATGTTCAAAGCGGCATTGTTCCCTATTGCTAAAAGTTTTAATCAACCCAGGTGCCCATCAACAGATGAATGGATAAACAAAATGTGGTACATACATTCAATGGAATATTACTAAGGGGTAAGAAGAAATAAAGTGCTAACACATGGGATAGGATGGATGAATCTTGAAGACATTATGTTGAGTGAAGCAAGCCAAACATTGAAGGATGAGCAGTCCATGACCTCACTGATATGAATTAAGTAAATTGACCAATCTCAGAGAGATATTGTCTGAATGATAGGTTTACAAAAATTGAAAGGGAATAGAAGATTGTGAGCCATCATCCATAAGGGTGTTATCTATGGTAAAGTGATAGACAGTAGTTGCATATTGAAGGGATTGGGCAGTAGAGTAGTGATAATGTTGGGTTGGGTGGTGCAGGGTTGACAGGTGTGTAGATTGGGAAGGGTGGGCTAGAAGTCCCAGGATACTAGGGGGGAGATTTGGGAGAGGGTCCAGGTGAACACTTGGGATTTGTGGGTATGAGGTTGAAAGTACAGAGTTGTGAATGCTCTTATGGCAATATGACAAGGAAGGGTCACTGCTTTAGGCTGTTGGTTGGGTGGGGCATTCAAGTCATGGTGCACCTGGAGCAGGCTTCTAGGGGGTGTGTAAGTGTTGATTCTGTCATAATGTGTTGTATCAGTGAGTGGAGACCCACATAATGAGCGGGAAGGAGTTGGACTGCCTTCTTTAGGAAGACCGATTCATACAGAAATAGAAAGGAGGGAGTCTCGCAAGAGCAAGGGTGGTTCCTAATAGGGGAGGACAATCCAGTGTGTCAAGACCTCTTGTTGCATGTAACTTTGAATCTTGTCATCCAATGAGTCAAGCCAGGGGATCATCATGGGCACCAGGGGGATGGGGAGGGAGGAATAGAATAGATAAAACAGGGGGTATTTAGTGGTCAGTGGAAATGTTCTTCATTGTCTTACAGTGATGGACACAGGACATGGTAAATATTATCAAAATTTATAAAAGTGTACATTCTAAATTATAAAACATATTGTAAACAATTGACAATGTTTAGTCCTATGCTTCACTATTTCTATATCAGTTATAACAATGCTAATATCCACATATAAAAAGGTATTAATATGGGGGGAGGAAAGGGGGCGAAGGTTGGGTATATGAGTGTCTCTTGTATTCTATGTGTGACTCTGCCTTGACCTAAAACTTCTCCGAAAACAAAATGAAAAATAGTGAGACACTGGGGAATGAGAAGGGGAAGGTGCTACGATTCAGACTGGACAGGAGATATTGCAGTGATGAAAGGTAAAATGTCAAAAACATTTTTTAATTATATTTTTCATTTTTTAAATATACCAATCTTTTTATTTTATTTTATTTTTAGTTTTTTTAAGTTTTTGTGTACTTTAACTCTTATATTTACACTTATCATTATTATTTCATTTTCCTATTAATTGTATTTGACTATTGTAATGGCTTCATCTTTGAAGAAGCTTTGGCTCACAGAAGAGTTACAACTGTGGTGTAGGAGGATAGTTGGTGTGGGGGGTCAGGGATGGGGGATGCATGGGAGGAAGTTCACATGAGCATGCATATAAGGAAAAAATTGTTCAAATGTTAATGGAGCATTGTCACAGTGAGTGGAGAATCACTCAATAAATGAGATAATACTGAATTCCCATCTTGGAGAGCTCTGGGACATTCTCTAAAGGAACAGCAACAGTCCCCCAAGTGCAGGGGCAGTGACTGGTGAAGGAGAGTGATCCACTGATGGGCCCTTGATATTGATGACTAGCATTATGAGTCTTTGCTTTTGAAATTGAAACTTAGCCTATTGTTATGGAGTGCCGAAGGGTTGTCTCCTGAGAGCCTCCTTGTTGCTCAAATGTGGCCTGTCTCTAAGCCAAACTCAGCATATGACAAACTCCCAGCATAGGACATGACTCCTGGGGTTGAGTCTCCTTGGCATCGAGGGAGAGCAACCAATTGCCAACTGGCAATGCAACTGGAAAAAAGACCTCAAATAAAAGGGGGGAAAGGTAAAGACAAATGAGTGTATAAGTGAGTCAGGAGTTCATCCCAGATGTAACACTGATGCACATCTTAGTAGGATCTCATAGAATTCCAAAGTGGATATCACCCCAAATAGCAGGGCTCCTGAGAGCTCTGGAGGCACTCAGGTCCTATGTCAGGGCAGATAGCCCTGGAGTTTGGTGCCTTGCCATTTGGCCATACTTTGGAGTTTGTGATCCTGAGAGTGACAGAGCTGGACTCAACAATGTCCTCCCTGCAAATGGCTCATCTGTCCCTTCTATTCAAATCTATACTTGGTGTTAGAGTTTGTAGGTGTATGTCCAGAGACTTGAGTCTTTGGGCTGACCATGTGCCAGGTTTGCCCAGATCCACAGTGGAGCTCCAAATCCTACTCTACAGCTCAATGGAATCACCCAGTACAACTGGCAGAGAGATGATGATGGACAACGGCCATACCAGGGAATGGAGAGTGTCTGGAGCTGCAGGCAGGATAGCCCCATCCATCTTCTCCATGGGATATAAGCCCCCTCTCACTTGGAGGTGGAATGGACATCACCATCCCAGAATCCTCAGGATGGGGGGAAGAGCTATGGACTAGAGTGGACTTACTGGTATTGTACTATTGACATATTGTGATTCAAGAAATGGAGGAAATTACAACAATGATGTGGAGCCAGTGGCCACTGGATGCTCAGGAGGCAGGGAGAGGGAAAAGCAGTTGTAATACAGGGGCTTTTTTGGGACTTGGGAATTGTCCTGAATGACATTGCAATGACAGATATAGGCCATTTTATATCATCATATAACATGCAGAACTGTGTGGGAAAGAGTATGGTCTACAATGTGAACTATAGTCCGTGCTTAATGGCAAAGCCACAGGATGTGTTTATCAGTTGCAATTAATGGGCCACACTAATGATGGATGCTTATGTGGGAGGTTGTCAGAGGTGTGGGAGGTGGGGTATATGGTATTCCCTATACTTTTTGTGTAACATTTATGTAATCTATGTATATTTTTAAAAAATTAAAAAATTTAATTAGAAAACAACTAAGTGTGTGTATATTTATATGGGCCATTTTTGCATAAGGCAGGACCAATATTGGTGGTGATGGTCATTGTTTCATGGGATCCATGGGATCATGATTTTGCTCTGTGATAAGAAATCTCAGGAGGTTAGAGATGGTTTTGTCATTACTGCAGAGGTAAGGGCTTTCCCACTGTCAGTGCAGCAGTAATCTGCAGAAGAAAAAATTGAGACTCAAAATGTGGTGACTTTCCTAAGGCCACATGGACAGGTCTATAGGTTCCACATTACAATCCATCCATTGCAGATTTGATAGATGTCTTCTTTGGCCTCAGAGTGATAGCAGGGTGGGAGGTTTTACAGTTTGAGCATCAAAACAGGAATGTGGTTTTAGAGGTATCTTAAAAGGCCACTCACTTTGTTGTAGGGCAGTCTCAGGCACAAACTAACAAGTGGCTATAAGAAAGTATGGAGCCAGAGGAGGCCAGAGCATGGAGGTCCTTAGAGGTTATCACATCCTGGGTTAGCATCACCTTTGGATCAGTAGATGGTAGTTGTGTAGACACAGCACTTGGACCAGTTGCCCAGCTCCAAATCCAAGCCTGGCTGTTTCCTGGAAAAATCACTTAGCTGTCCTCTGCCTCTGATTTCATGGCTGCAAAATGGAATCTAATATAAGTGCAAAGCTCCTAGGGTTGCTGATAGAATAGGCACATAGGAACTGCACAGTGATACATACTACCTTTCACTTTATTTCCAGATGGTTAAATGGAGGTTCATACACAAAGTTTCACAGCAGGTCCATAGCAGATTAAAAAACAGGGCTCAGATATCCCAAATTCATTCACTAGTCTCTCTTGCCTCTCATGCCATACCTCTTAAATTCAATTTCCCCCCTGTAAAACAGAGATATACATACCACAACACAGTGATAAGAAATAGAATATATTAAACCACTGTTTTTAGCTACAGTACAAGAAGCCATGCAGATCAGGGATCCCTCAGAGAATGGCACAATGAGGTGATTGCACTTAGTGTGTGGCCTGAAAAACTTTTACAGGCTCACTGCAGCCCAGGTGGGCCAACAGTGTCCCTGAGGTCAGGCCATGGAGCTGGGAGACTGAGACAAAGGTACAGCTCTGCTTGAAGGCAGAGTGGCAGAGGGAGAGAGCTGCTTAGGGAAGAAAGAGGTGCAGAGAGAGAGGGGACTTAGGAGCTCTGCAGAGGGATCCCCTCATGCATTTGGTGAAACCCAGCACAAGTGTACAAAGGTCCTACCAAATTCCTCTGAAGAAAACAGGAAACTGCAATAGGCAGCACAATCTTCAGAGCACACCTGAAACTGGGAGGAGTTCATGTTTCCACCAAGCAGAATGGAAGAAGCTCCCAATTCAGGACATTGGGCAAAGTTCTCAGAGGGCATTCCCTCTGTTGTGGGGAGGAATTAGCCCTGTATTAAAGTTTACTCTGGATTCACTTAACAAATATTAAAAGCAAGACATCACCAAAGTGCTTCCGGGAACAAAATTCAAATACTGAAAGGAATTCAACAAGGATAGATGAGTCATGTGGGCAGAGGAAGTGGCTGGGAGTGCCATAGGAACTGGGAGTTGGAGGAGTTCTGTATTTAAGAAATCAGGAGAATAGTCAAGATGCTTTTACTTTTTAATTCCACTCCAGCATCTTCTCCAAAACCTAATTGCACCTATGCACACAGTCGTCTCTATAAATGTGTCCACAATGCTGTTGTTTGTAAACATCAAAAGACTAGACACCTATGTTGCACATATTAGTTAAATCACTTATGGCCAACCCACAAAAAGAAGCAAGGTGCAGCCTTGAAAGAGAATAAGATTTATCTTTATATGCTGATAAGAATCATCCTGCGCTCCAAAGAAAATAGTTAAGTGGAAATATTAAGGTGTATATTCGAACTTAGACCTACCCTGTCCAGGTCAGTAACCATCAGGCACATGTCTGGACTGAGAGGGGCAGTAAGTGTTAGGAAGAGATTGTAAATACATGGTATGAAAATAGAATGGAAAATATGTCTTTAATATATTTTATCTTTATGACATGTTAAATGTAAACATTTTAGATATATTAAATTCAATGAAATATATATTGCAATTAATTTGACATATTGCCTTTAACTTTTTTATAGTTGTTCCTAGAAAATTTAAAATACATATGTGACTCTTGTTTTATTTCTGTATGGTAAAACTGGGTGTGCATGGACTACCACAAATACACACACATACCATATTTATATGATGCATAGAAAATTTCCAGAATATACACAAGAAACATTTAAGTCATTGTCTCTGTTTGTGACAAATGGTACTTGAGAGGGAGGAATAATTGTTTTATGCTATTTCTTTGAAAGTTTGAATAAAGAAAAAGACCCTGTAATAAGTTTGAATACTGATTAGGGAGATAAATAGTTTGGCAGAGTGCTAGGGCTTTAGAGTTTGTAAAATGCTTTTTCATCAACTATAGCCTTTGTATTAACAGGGAACAGACATTAAGTTCAGGTCAATTGGATGTGAGCAGAATACTGTGTTGGCCTTTGAAAAAGCTGCTTGGATGAATCTGATCCAGCTGTGAGGGCCACTGTGCCCTTCCTCCTGGTCTCCTTCCTGACACCTTAAAGCAGACATGATAGTTGTTCCAGGCTGTAGCTCCAGAAGCCATTATGGATCATGAGAGTTGTAAGAATGGAAAGCACATACCAAGATAATGGTATAGAAAGAAAAATAATCTCTGAAGTGCCATCTTAGGCAGTCCAGGGTCAGTATGCCCTGCCAACATCTAGGGTTCCTCTACACATTGAGAAGAAAAGAAATTTCTATAATGTGATGCTGAATGACTGTGAGACCTTGGAGAATATGAGCCACATCTCTGGGACATGTCCCCATCTGCATAGAAGCAGAAGCAGGAGTGAGGGAGGCCCATGTGATCTCTGAAGAGGGCTTAGTTTTGGGGGGTTTGAAAATGAAGAGGGAAGCAGAGCTAGGATATGGATGGGGCTGGATCCAAACTGGAAAGCTTCAGCCCCTGCCCCCAGAGGATGAGGTCAGGAGCTTGTAAAATCACTGGTGTCAATCATACTAGGACATGGAAATGTTTTGTGGTCTCAGAAACTTTAGTAATTTAGGAGGTACCCGTTTAAAGAATATAATACAAAATTACTCAAAAATCTCCTGCAACACCCCTGGCAATGGGGTCCCTAGATCTAATCTTCATGTCATTTCTATATGTTTGGTCATCACTCTCCCTTTCTTTGTAATCCAACATCATAATGTAATATCTAAGGCCTAGTGCAGGACATGATTGTTCACACATTCTCCAGTCAGCAACTCACTTCTAACATTTTCTCCTTTACAAACTCTGCTTGGATTTGTACATTCTCTGCAGAGGGTGCTTTTCTGTGTTCTCATAACAGCTGCACCTCATCTCTATGTCAGCATCTACCTTGTTGATATACCATCTCTACAGGCTCCCAATTGTAAGCTGTAAGAAGGCATGGAGGAGGCCCAAAGTGCTCTCCCATGTTGCTGAATATATGGAAGAAATTCTGTGTATGTCAGTTGAATCACAGTGTGAATGTGAGGCAGTTGAAATAAAAGAGGATTATGTATAATTCCCAGCATGCCTTGAGCTGATGAATTGAAGGAGTTCACTTCAATGAATTTAACCCAGGCAAGAGGAATAAGTGACATTAGGGCTGGGTGCCCTGTCTGTTCACTGAGTCTCCTCAACAACTCCTTTGACAAGTAGTCAGCTCTGGGCCTTCCAGCCAGCATTTCCACTCTGGGAGGAGGCAGATTCCCACCATAACAACAGCACTGTGTATTGGAAGAATTTGAGGTAGGCCTCTTCACCCATGCCTGGTGCTTGGGATCTGGGCATGGGTAGGTGTGAACATGTACCCACTAAGCTTGCTCCAGCTCTAGGTTGCTGAAGTTGTGATAAGACAGTCTTGATCATGTCATCTTGATCACCCTCATGACCCTCAACCAGCAGTGCAAAACTCCACAAAAGACATTCTTTATGTTCTGTTCATTACAGACTCCCCAGGATGCTTGCCCTACCCAATGCCAGCCTAACTGGGAACTTCTTCACCTGGGAAGAGCCCAAGTCTTTTCCCATTTTAGCATTCCCTCTTTTACAAGCCTGTATTGCTCTTTGCTTAACCCACCCACCCATGTTGGATTTGTCTTCAAGACAGTGCTAAGAGAGCAAACACTTGGGATCTTCAAATAAAATTCAAACTTTGGTGTCAGCTTGACGTAGATTATCCACAACTTCAGTTAATTTGAAACACTTAGATAGGATTCTAACTGTAATGGGAAGTCATTGTAAGGTTTCATACATAACTCATTTAATTTCAAATTCTTTGTGATGCAGACTGAGAAATAAGACTAAGAAGGAAATTGTCTTTCTCAGGATCACACAAACAGCACCCAGCCCTATTATGTGTTATATTCCATGTTACAAAACTCCCCTTCTTATAATTCCTACATGTATAACTTTTTTTTTTTTTTTTACCTATTGAGACATCAGCCCTTGATTTTCACAGTTATCTCACATGTACTTGATGATCCAGGAATTAGAAGCTAGAATGTTCCCAATTGTGTAGGTGAGGAGAATGGGGAGAGGCTGAGAAGTAAAATGACAAGTCCAGGGTCACAAAACTGATAAGAAGTATTAGCCAGGTTTGAATTCAGCTCTATCTCCTCATGTCAGGAGTCCTGTTTTCACCCAGCCGCCCTCAGGTATCTGTGTGGAAGGATATGTTTGTGAAACTCTTCCAAGTTTACAGGATGACATGTCTGAGGAGGATAAGTAGCCAACATTTCTGAGGCGATTTCATGGAGGTCTTATCCATTGAGGGCTGTCAGGTAAGGATGGTGAGCTCACTTCCCTAGAGGTAACCTCACTTCCTTGGAGATACAGCACAACTGAACTTGAAACCCTGGTAACCAGGCATGGAGATTCCACAGAAAGCCCTTTACCCAGCTCACTTAGCTGGAGACACTCAAGAGAGCAAGATGTTCTTCTGTTGCATTCCCATGTCCAGATGTGCTGGGAATGAAATCTTTTTTCATCACACTAGACATTGTCTCAGCCATCCACGATGAAGTCATTGGTCAGGAAGTTCCCACAGGTAAGGTAGCATGGCCCAGGTTCATCCAGTTCAGTTCATGCCACCACTTTCATCCTACCTGGGCAGTCCCAAATCCCTCCTCCTTTCATTGTGCAGGAGGCATGAGGAACAGGACCATCTTGGGCAGGAGCAGAATGTCAGGGTAAGGAAATCTGGTGAGCCATTCAGGTTCACATTTCAGGGAAGTAGTGGCTGGTGGGAAGGCAAGTGGTGGTGGGGGGGGGAGGTAACCATCATTCCAAATGTTATCCTGGACCCAATAGCTATCATCTCCATTCCAAGTGAGCTGGAAGTTTGTGCAGACACCTGTCTGTGCCTGATCTGGACCAGAAAAAGCATGGAGGGCTCACCCTGCAGCAATCTCCAGGCAGCATCCTAATACCTCCTGCCTGGCTACTGGGCACTGTGTTTAAAGAGCAGCACACAGATCAGTGAGGATCAGCTCAAAGTGACAGCATGTGGGGTAGCATCTCCATGCCTGCTGGGGAAGGCCAGAGGACCCAGCTCCTACCCACCTCCTTCCTCTGGAGCCTTCCTAGGCATTTGCCATCTCTGTGGCCCACAGTCCCACTCCCAAAGGCTTCTGAGCCTCCATCCCTCACCCACCCCACCACTCTGGGAAGCCCAGTTCTGTGCCAGTTGGAAAGTCACTTTTCAGAATTTGTAGGAGCATCTGAAAAGAGAAGCCAATTTAAAAATATATATTTATTTATTTATCCCCCCCACACACTGTCTACTCTCTATGCCAATTCACTGTGTGTTCTTCTGTGTCTGCTTGTCTCCTCATTAGGCAGCTCTGGGGACTGATCCTGGGACCTTCTGGAGTGGGAGAGTGGTGCTCAATCTCTTGCAACACCTCAGCTCCTTGGTGTGATGTGTCTCTTGTCACTCCTTTGTGTCTTTTTTTGTTACATCATCTTGCTGCACCAGTTCCCCACATGGGCCAGCACTACTGTGTAGGCCTGTGCTCTTGTATGGGCCAGCACTCCTGCATGGGGCAGCACTCCATGTAGGCTAGCATGCCTTCACTCAGAGGCTGCAGGTAACAAAATCTGGATCTGCTATACAGTATATGGGAGCCCAGTGACTTAAGCCACATCTGCTTCTCCAATATTGTTTTAACTGTTGCTGATGTCAATGTTACCTTTGAGCCCTCCTAGGCATTTGCCATCTCTGTGGCCCACAGTCCCACTCCCAAAGGCTTCTGAGCCTCCATCCCTCACCCACCCCACCACTCTGGGAAGCCCAGTTCTGTGCCAGTTGGAAAGTCACTTTTCAGAATTTGTAGGAGCATCTGAAAAGAGAAGCCAATTTAAAAATATATATTTATTTATTTATTCCCCCCCCCCCCATTGTCTACTCTCTGTGCCAATTCACTGTGAATTTTGCTTCTGTTTTTTTTTTTTTTTTTAAGATTTTATTTATTTATTCATTTATCCCCCCCTTGCTGCTTGTGCTCGCTGGGTCAGCCAACCACGCCGTGCGGGCGGGCTTTGCCTTCACCAGGAGGCCCCAGGAACCGAACCCGGGGCCTCCCATATGGTAAACGGGAGCCCCACTGATTGAGCCACAGCTGCTTCCCTGCTTCTGTTTTTATTGTCACTCTTTGAACCCAGGTGTCCCCTGAATGGTTGAATGGACTATCCTTTACACCTTCACTAAGCTGTACAGCTCTTCTTGTCTAATGGATTGTTTTGACTCTTAAGGAAAGGGTCACTTCATACATGTACAAAATGAACACTCACATAACACATCCCTTTGAACTTTCCAGGCCAGGAATGGTGGCCTCATTCAGCTGCATATAGCAGTGATTCAGCCTCTCCCTGCTTTCAGATCTTGAAGGGATTCCTTTCTGGGGCCATGTCTGTAGTGTTAGAGTGAATATCTTGCATTTATCTTAATGACCTGTTACTCCTCCCTGCCCCCCAGGATAGAATGCTAGGAATGTGATGGCTGAATCACACACATGCATAGGGAAATTTAACAGCATGAGCCATAGAACTTTCAAAAGACTGCAGTGGTTCAGTTCCTTGCAATCCCCAGGCCCGACTGTTAACATTTTCTTTCATTTTGGCCAATCTGGTATCAGGGAAATGGTACTGCTTGGGTGACTTGTATTGCAATTGTCCCATGAATGGTGGAACCTCACCTATCAGCCATTTCAATTTGGTCTTCTCTGAGGCTTCAGTTAAGATTCTCAGGCCTGCGGGAGTCTAACTCCCACCTGGAAACTCCTGGCATTTGCCCATTTGCCAGAGCAGGGATCACCATTGCTGCAAAATCTCAGAAATCCACCAAAGCAAAATGGAAAAATCAGTGTGTTGCTTGGAAATCAAAGGTGTTCTCATAATCTCTGATGTCTCCATTCACTGCATCCAAAGTGGGCAGGATGTGATGTGATCAGACCTTTCCAACCATATCTGCAGCAGACCACACTTGCTATAGAACTGAGGGAATATCATGTGGCTCTAGCATGAATGGCTCTTCATTCTGACCTGTGTGACCCTGAACAACCACTTCAGGATTCCTGAACACAGGAATCAGATGACATATAAGGACTCATGGGAATCATGATCTTTCCAGGCAGTGAGACAGAGAAGTTATACTGCTCATCAACTAACAGAATAACAGGAAGGATCTAATAATATAATTATTCCCTCATGCCAATTCTAATTTCCAGGCTGGGAAATTTTTCTGCTAGAGGCAACTTTGTCCCACTTATTGTCTCAAGGGACAGAAGGCTTGTGTGGTGCAAGTCTGCTCCCTCAAGCTCCTGGGATTCATGGGGCAATGCTGACCATGTGCTCCTACTCTTCCCCTTTTCAGTGTGGAAACAAGTTAGCAGAGAAGAGTTCCTGAAACAGCCAAGTGCCCATTGAATATGTGGGTGTATTAGTCAGCCAAAGGGGTGCTAATGCAAAATACCAGAAATGGGTTGGTCTTTATATGGGGTATTTATTTGGGGTAGAAGTCCACAGTTACCAGGCCATAAAGTGTTAAGTTTCTTCTCTCACCCAAGTCCATTGCCACATGTTGGAGCTGCTGATGTTTGCCAGCAGGCTTCTTGGGTTCCTCTCTTCCCAGGGCTGTGTTTCTCTCTGGGCTTGGCTCCTCTGTTTCCTTCACAATGTCAGCTGTAGACTATGAGGCTCTCTAGGCTTTGCTTCTCTCCACAAGGCCAGCTGTGAACTCTCAAGTGAATGGCTTGTCTCTATCATGGGGCCTTCTCTCCAACATCAAAACTGCAACTCAAAAACTGTTCCTTTTGTCCTTTGCCTTGCCTTTTATATTTGATTTCCACACCCACCGATAGGTGGGGCTCAACACCCTACTGACATGGCCCAGTTAACAACTGAATCATAACTCAATCATGCCCAGATTAGCAGACCAGTTTACAAGCATAATCCAATATATATTTTTGGAATTCATAATTACATCAAACTGCCAAATGGCTACACTCCACCCTCTGAATTCCAAAAATATATTACAATATTCAAAAAACCTTAAATCAGTAACAATTCAAGTACAAAATCATATCATAATCATTTTAAAGAAATACAGTTTGTCTTCAGGCAAAGTCCCATCTGCTGTAGACCTCTGAAACTTACAAAATCACTTAACTGCTTCTAATACACAAATGGAACAACAAAGGATAAACATTTTCATTATCATAAGGAGAAATTGGGATGTTAAATATGAGTCATGGATCCTCTACAGTTCAGTAAACCTACAGGGCATCCTCCATTCAATTTCAAAGTCTGAGAGTCATTCTTAAAATGATGGTTTCTTTTCCTTGGGGCCACATGGGGACCCACCCATTCAACAGGCTTGCCCAATGATGATTTTCTTGGTTCTACCCTCATCAAGCATCTGGGTGTCAACCAAGCTCCAGACCTCACCCTCTAAGAGTGTTGGGGTGATTGCCACAACTTACCCAAACTTTGGGTTAGAGTCTTAGCCCCCCTAGTACAGTGAGATGAAGACAACATTCCCCCTAACCTTTGGCATACATGTTCAACTCTCTCAGAGCAATGAGTTGACCACCTGGTCTTCTCTAATCCATGGTAGACAGGAGCACCCCTCTCAGACCAATGGGGTGCTGACCTTAACCACCCTAATCTTTGAGGAATGTGCTCCACCTTCCCTGTACCCTGGGGCAGCAAAAATCTTCCTGAACATTGTGTGGGAACATCCACCCTCTTCAACCACTGGGGCAAACTCACCCTCTCTGTACACATGTGTGGGACTCCTCTCTTGGCCCAAGGTGATGTCTTAATTCCAAATCTCAGCTTCCATGTTTTTCTTCTTAAAGCTGTTTTTCCTTCAATCTTTCCTTTTCATGTCCTCTTTCGCCCAAGTTGACAGTGTTTTTTTCATATAGCACTCTCAAAAACATTGTTGATTTAGCCTGCAATAAGCAGGGGTCCAAGCCATCAGACAGTAAGACTTTCCACAAGTCTTTCCGAGATAACTGCATCTTCAATTCTGATTTACAACTTCCAAGTTTAGTAAAGTCTTCAAATGGGGCATTTTCATCTGGAAATTTGATTTCCAGAAATTTGGAAGTTCTGAAGTCAGTTTCTGTTTTCTTTGTGCCCAAAAGTTCAGCCCTTAGTGTATTTTGCTCAGCTAGTATTTTGCTATAAGCTGCAAGGAGAAGCGAAGCCACATTCTCTGAGTTTACCTTGGAAAGTTCTTCAGCTAAATGCTCTGGTTCATCATTTTCAAATTCTGTCTTCCATATAAAACAAGGAGTTAATCTTTCTAAGTTCTCTGCAACTTTAAAACATGGATCTCTTTTTCTCCAGTTTGCAATAATAGTTTCATCATTTAATTCTAACGCATCATAGAAAATCTCTTTAGCATCCATATTACTATCAACAGTCTCTTCAAAGTGATCTAAGCCTTTTCCATCAAGCATTTCACAATTCCTCCAAAAAATACCCCTTACCCATTTATAAAACCATTCCAACATTTTAGTAATTGCAAAATCACTTCCCCACTCCTCGGTACCAAATTCTGTATTAGTCAGCCAAAGGGGTGCTAGTGCGAAATACCAGAAATGGGTTGGTCTTTAAAAAGGATATATATTTGGGGTAGAAGTCCACAGTTACCAGGCCATAAAGCATTAAATTTCTTCTCTCACCCAAGTCCATTGCCACATTTTGGAGCAAGACAGCTGCCGATGTTTGCCAGTGTTCAGGCTTCTTGGGCTCCTCTCTTCCCAGGGCTGCATTTCTCTCCAGGCTTAGCTCCTCTGTTTCCTTCACAGGGTCAGCTGTAGACTATGAGGCTCTCTAGCCTTTGCGTCTCTCCACAAGGCCAGCTGTGAACTCTCAGGTGAATGGCTTGTCTCTATCTGGGGGTCTTCTCTCCAACATCAAAATGCCAACATCAAAACTGCAACTCAAAAAGTTCCTTTTGTCCTTTGCCTTGCCTTTTATATTTGATTCCCACACCCACCAATGGGTGGGGTTCAATGCCCTACTGACACAGTCCAGTTAACACCTGAATCATAACTTAATCATGCTCAGATTAGCAGACCAGTTTGCAAGCATAATCCAATATATATTTTTGGAATTCATAATTACATCAAACTGCTTAATGGCCAGAGTGGGCAATTGGAAGAAGCTCATGGAGCCCCTGGTGCCTGCAATCCTGGAGGGTGACCTAGCCTGCCTAAACATTTTCGTGGCAAATTACTGGGCCATCAATTCCATCCAATAGGTGCTGGACCAGCTGCTTATAAGGTGAATTCCTGCCCCTCTTCCACAGTGATGGCTCTGCCACCCACCAGCTGTGTGAATTGGGAACCCCACTGCAGCCTCTAGCCTTAGTTTGCCACTCTGAAAAGTGAGGTGGTAGCAAGAAAAACTTCCTGGGGTCCTTGTCAAGACTACAGTGAGCTGAGCCATTCAAAATGTTTCCTTGAGCCTGCTCTGCAGAAAGGGTGGTCATAGGAGGATGGCTTGTCAACATGTAGTTATTTCCTCTCCAACTGAAGAAGCATTGCCTCAACGTGTCATTTGGAAACCTCAATTCCCTTTGAAAGAAAGTTTGAGATTCCATTTATGTGGGTTCCTAACATGAAGTAGCCTGGGTGGGGATAACTGGCAGCTGGCAGAGAAGCCAGAGGACCCCATTACTTTTCAAGGATGGTGCAGCTCAGGTTTCCTTCATTCAGCAAATATCTAGGAAGTGTCTTCTATATGAAAGCACTTTCTAAGGTCCTTAACTGAGTTCACTGAACAAAACTGGAAAAGTCTCTGCACACCTAGGCTTCCCTTCTAATCAGGGAGTCAGGAAGCAACATTAGACAATAGCAACAGGAGGTGCACTCAGGTATTTATAGGTTGCACCTTTATGTCTCTTCCAGATACAGAGATGAACACACTTTTTGTGATGGGACTGGAGAATGCCAGGAATGTCTAAAAAGAGTGAGCTCTAGCTGTGGAATGAGGGCCTCCTTTTTTCCAGACAGGATGTGGAGTATGGGGTTGGTGGCAGGAGCAAGAGAGCAGAAGCCTGGCTCCCATGATTCTCACTGGAGAACAGAGGCCAGTGGCCAATTACCTGCAGCAGGACAGCATGCAGAGATGGTGCTGGGGGTGGGTGCGTAGCACAGTGCAGAGGGCAACCTGGAGGCCCCAAACCCTGCCAGGTCCCACCCCAGATCTGCTTGCCCCTGTACTTAATATATACCAGGGATCCATATCTGGAGGTGTGGTGAGATAACAGCTCAGAAATCTGCCTCAATACTCAATCCTGTGAACCTGGCTGCTAGGGTGCTTGTGTGGTCTGTGCCCATGCCCTTTGGGAGGCCAGTGTCAGGGGCAAGAAGAGACCCAAACATGGATTGCAGAGGAAGAGCCATGAGCTCAGGGCTTGAAAAACAGATTGAGAGGCCACAAGAGACCAGGACAGGCTGTGGCAGGAGAACAGGTTCTTGTCCCTCAAGGGTTAGATTTTAATGAAACTTAAACTCTGTGGGAATGCTGTGCAATTAACAAAGCAGACAGAGGTTGTGTTTCAGAGGGTAGGGGCTCAGGGAAACAGAGAAGTATGGCTCCTCTATCATAGGTCCCTGCCACAGGGGTTGGTCATCAGAGGGCCATGTGGCAGCAATGGCCATTTGTGAAATGTGCTCACCCACCCCCAGCACCTCTCCTGTGTTCTGTGCAACTGGCTGGATAGATATTCAGAGGATTTCTTCTAGCACCTATACTTTCCCTGCCTCAAGCAGTTGGTGACCTTTGCACAGGTCAGCTGTCCTGGGTCTGCCCTGGAGAGCCATGCTGAAGTTCTTCTTTCTCAGTTGGAGCAGATAGAGCTCAGTGAAAGAGACAGAGGGTGAGGAGCCATCAGGCTGAATGCTGAGAACTGGACATGGCTGGGTCACACAAGGAGGAACCTGAGTAAAGAGTAACTCAGACCACTAACCTAGGTGCTTGCAATCTGGGAAGACGTCCTGGGGGTGGATTGTTTGGATTGGGCTACTGTTACAGGCAGTGAAATCATTTCCTATTTGGGAAGGCCCATAGAAAGCCAGTCTTGTTGTTGAATCTTCTTCCTTTGCCTTTTCAGTCAGAGCCATTGGTTACAAACCCGTACAGTGACATCTCCAGAGCAATTTCCATCACTGGCACCAGACATCATGCCTACTCTAGAGCTACAGCCACCTCTGGCACAACCTCCAATGCTACCTCCAGAAGTTAAATCCTTGCTGGCTCTGGAGTTAGAGCCTGTGACATCACCCACTGTAACATCATTTACAGACACCTCTACTGTCACCTCAAGAAGTTCAGTTATTGCTGGCTTCTAATTTAAAACCATCCATTTCACTAGCAGAAGAACAATTTCTAGGGCTGGAAGCAGCCCCGTCACCACCTCCACTGTCATCTTCAGAAGTTCTGTCATTGCTAAGTACAGAGCTGGAGCCTTTTACTTCACTACCAGTAGTAACAATGCTGGTCCTGGATGCAGCTCCAATGCCACCTCCATTGCCACCTCTGGATCTCAAATTCATGCCAGCCTTACCTTCAGTTCAAGAGCATTTGTGCTTGAAACCTTGGATATTGGGTTGAGTGAGGGGAAAGCTCACTTCCTGTCATTTATTCTCAAACTGGTGGCAAAGCAGGTGACACTGATGGATGTGGTGAGCAGCTGGGTTCAGCAGGGTGGAGCTGGGCTTATCTTCTCTGGAATATGCTCTCTCTAATTTGCCATTGCCTAAACTTGTGTCACAGATCCACCATTCTCCAACTTGATGACTTTGGCAAGTTTCTAATTCTGAAGCCTTCATTTTTGCTATTTTTTTTTTTTTTAGTAGATCATAGAAGGCCAACCAGACAGGTAGAACAAATGAAGGCTTGTTGGGGGCCTGGCCATTGGGAGGCAGAGGGGAGCTCTCAGAGGTGCAGCCTGCTCCATATCTCACCCACCCACCTGTCTAAAAGGACTCCACAGCTTCAAAATGTATTAGATACTGATGGGTACTGGACATGAGTGCAGGCATCCAATGGAAGCCCTTGATTGTACCCTCAAGATGGTATGGGCATCTGAACAAGAGAGAGGTCCAAGAGAACCTCTCAAGATGACAGAAGCTGTTGCCTCCTTGTATGGTGTATGGGTCTCTGCTCTGTGCATGGCAATATTGGATTTGAGGAAGATACAGCCCTTCCCACCTTGAAAGCATAGGATCCTGGTTCTCACATGTACTGGACAACCAGAAGGGCAGAGAACAAAACCCATGGACCCCCAACATGCTCAAGCCACAGCCTCCACGTGCAGAGCTTCAGATGAGAACACAGTTTCATGGCTTGGTGCTTGCACTCTGTGTCTCAGTGGTGCAATACTGAGAGACATTCCATCTTCCTAAGGAGCTGTTCAAAAAGGTGGTTCACTATCATTGTCTGGGCTACATCAGGTTGCAGTGCAACAAGAACAAAGCGCATTGGCATACTCCATCCATGCCACCATCACCCAGTAAATTATGCGACTATATCATCACAACCTGGCTCTGGAACCAGAGAATGAAGTACCTAAATTCAGCCAGGATAGTAAAGCACTGGATCAAGGTTACCAGCAGATGCCACCTAAGTGAAGGTCCCACACCTTGGTTCTGGATCTGACTCTTCCCTTTTAACCAGGCTTCAGAATTGGAGTCTGCTCATGCCCCTCCACTGTCCCAGAACCTCCCTGTCTAGTGGCACAGTTCCTTCCTAGAATATCCCAGGAGTAGTGCACTTTCTTCCTATCTTTATTCCATCTTTAAGTTGAGTAATTTTGTCCTTTTCCCTGTGATTGTCACCTCCTGGGCCCAAGGTGTGTCCTTGAGGGCTCTATGTCCTTGGCATCTTCCAAGACAGGAGAGACCAGATGTGTGGAAGTGATACTAGGGTACAACAGAGCTCAACTCCTTCACTTCATTACTTTCTACTTCCCCAGGAGTGCCAAATCCTCAGGAACTTCTCTTCCCTCTACATCATCCTCTCTATTCTTCAGAGCAACTCAATCCACTGCCTGAAGGACACATGGGTGGAAGTATCCAGGTGGGTTGGCCTCTCTCCACAGTAGTCCCAGGGAGACCAGGGACCTATCATAGTATAGGCATTATGCCTCAGTGGCCTAGGCTTTGCAGGAAGGCAGCACTTTCTGGGGCCATAACCCACTCTTGGATGTGGCTTTCCATCTCCATGTGACCTGAAGGAGCAGTTCTTGCTAAGGACAATTTATCTTACCTGTGAAGTAAAAAGCTGAGTCACCTTGGAGTTTTCCAAGGGTTTTCAACAAGGTCCCAAAACACTTTGTCCTATTGAAATGAAAATTGGTTAAAAAAAAAAAAAAAAAAAAAAAAAAAAAAAAGCAGATCAGGTGCCATGGCATTGAAGTGCCAGTTGTGCTACATGAGAGTTTACCCCTCATTACCCTGTGACCCAGAAATGGTCAGAGTCATGAAGATGCATAACCACTCACCCAGGTAGTTAAGATCTTTTGTGTCTACAATCACAAAGTTTGTCCTCTTACCACTTAACACGATTCCCTAGCTTTTTGATTCATTCTCCTCCCCAAAGTGGCAGCACCTGTGAATTTCAAACAGTGAAAAACAACACGCTGAGCAGGGACCTGCTGATCCTGGTAAAGTGGAGGCAAAGTTTGCAGACAGGGAAAACTGTGAAGCTCCTGTTTTCACAGTGAAAGTTTCTTGGAAAAATTCCAATCTGATCAATTTGTGACCTAGAGGAAGAGGGATTTGTTTGGCCATGCATAGCTTGGGAAAAGTGAGGGTCAGTAAGCCCCAGTCATCAGATGTGGTGGCAGCAGCTGGGCTTTTGAAGGATAAGATGCTGAACCAGAAGATTTAGCAGGTCTCCTTTATATGGGGAGAGTCTCATCCTGGGGCTTTGGCTGCAGTGACATATGTCCAGATGGCTATGAGAATTATTTGGGAGACTTATGAATCATGGTGGTTCATTTAAAACAGGAAAAATGGAAGCAAAATATTGATGCTCCATGTTGCTGGCAGCCTTGTCTTCTTGTCCAGAGTTGATTCACCAGGAGAACACTTCCTGGGAGAACAAGAAAAAGTTCTCCACAGAAGGAAATTCCTAAGGGGCTATTTGGGTCAGGAGCACTATTTGGCATGGTCTTGGGCAGAGATCGTGGGACAGAGACTGCAGGGGTTTAGGAATAAGGAGCTACTCAACCAGGCTTCCAGAGACACAGATTCCTTTTCCCCCTGGGGCTCTTCTTCCAGCATTCCTGGCTACACATGTTGAAGGTTGATTAACTGAACCCTGGTCAGTGGTGGAGAATGGTGAAGTGACTTCAACTTGGACAGGGTCTGATACTGAAATGGTGGAACCAGTGACTCCTCCAATGCCCCGTGTGGCCACAGGCAAGTCCTTGCCCTCTTAAGCCTATGTCTCCTCCTCTGGAAATAGAGTGGTAATAAACTGTGGGTTCTTCTTCATGGAAAGTGGAGAGGTTCGGGAGGACAGTAATATTGATGAGTTTTCCCATGGCTCTGAGTTGGAGAAGGTGCTGCTGAAAGGACCACAATTATAGGATGTAGCCCTGAGTCTTTTTGGTTGCAGTTCTCAACTCCACATTACAGATGAGCCACCAGGTCCATGGAGCAAGGCATCTCACCTAAGTCGCACAATCAGAAAGGGTGGAGCTGGGAATTACATCTCCAATCAGAGCTCATGGCTGGTGGCAGCAGCATTTTTGCCAGTTGAGGCAGGCAACCTGTCCAAGGCCCCAGGACAGGCCCTAGGGTCAATTGGATAAAAGGAGGATAGCTTCATTGACCTTATTCTCAACCCTGAAAGGAAGGAAACTCCAAGGATTCCACCCTGGAAATGAAGCCAAAGAGAGCCCAGGAGATAGAGCAGTATGAGAGGGTAAGTGTGTCTAAGGCCAGGGTGGGGTGGGCAGGGCCAGCCTCCAACATATCAAGGGGACCCCATTTGCTAGGCAATTAGAAGTGATATTTATGTCCTTGGTGCATGGGGAGCTATTAGGAGTGAGGTGGTGAAGATTCTTGTATTGGCCTAGTGATAGTTCCTGGTGGGGGTTATGAGTTTGAGTTTTGGGAGTTTCCCCACTTGATGCTACATATTGTCATATAGGACACTCTTCCCTACCGGGAGGCATTCCTCAGGGAACTAGCCATGCTGGGCCCATTAATACAGGACCATATGATTACATGGGCCTGTGGACATGTTGGGGTTGGGTTAGAACACAGAGGTTTGGGGAGACAGTCCCTTCCAGAGCCCTGAGTTCTTAGCACTGGACACACCTGTCCCATAGGGGCCTCACTGCACCCCTATGAGCCGGAGGAGTCAGGTCCACTTTCCAGATGTGTAAGTAGATTCATCCCCTTCTGATTGCCCAGCTGAATAAGGCCTTCCCTGAGCTGGGCATGGCCTCTGCATCAGGCTTGGCCTTGATGGGAGAGTGACTTTAAGTCTGTCCATGACTGGAAAGTGTGGGAGAGTCTGCGCAGGCCCTTTAATCTGAACCCACAGAGTCTCCCTCTGTCATCACCTTTGTACCAGGACCCCCCTCTAGTACCTTAAACCTGAAGAGTGTCATGTCCTAGGAGTGCTGGCCTGTCCCCTGGAGGGCCCTCCCAGTAGTACAGATGAGAAGAGATGAGGGGAGTTGGTAATGGTGTGAGAGACATCTTCTGACGGAGTTAGGCAGTCTGTCTTCAAGGAGAGAATGACCTATTATGAAAAAGGAGAAAGGTGAGTAGCTGTGGGTATTAATGCAAGGGTAGGTTGTGGGTTGGGAATGAAGTCAGAGACCTACTTCGTTAGCACACTCCATTGTTCCATCTGCTTTCTGCTTTGTTTAGGGGAGAGTTTGAGTCTAAGAGATGAGGTAGACCTGCCACACTGATTTATGCTAGGATGTGGTATCAGAGACCTTTTCCTGGGGGAGGAGCTGTGTGAATCCTGTTCTGAGAAAATGTCTGTCTTGTATGAAAATTCAGGTGATGAGGGAGCCCCATGAAAGCAAAGACACTGACACAGGCAGCAGCCCCATGTTGCACAGCAGACCACCCAGGTATCCTCTCTTTCTCCTTCCCTCTCATCCAAGGAATACCAGGTCCTTCCACAAATCCAGTTCCTGCAGTCAAGCTGCATGTATGACCATCTGGTTCCTGATGATTAATTTCATTCCTGGTTTGGGGTATTGAAGCAGTTAAGTGAGGCTGATAGGTAAGGGCAGAAGTTGAGAAAAAGCAGGGCACACATTTTCCTTTACCCAGGTCCAGAGTGTCACCAGCTAGGGCTCTTGGTCACCATCAGACCCATGACTTGGAGACCCCTTGGGCTTTGGGACTACTCATTCAAATGATACTGTGGGAGGGAACTCTGAGTTTTGTCTTCTGGAAGTCTTGCAGCAGATATCTGCCCCTTAGCTACCACCTGTCTTCTGAACTGGGTCCCCATCCCTGTCAACCAGCAACACATTCCAGGCCAAAAACCTATCACATGCATTTGCAATCCAGAGCAGACAAGTAGAGCTGTCTGGGGGCTCAGTGTCACTTTGGGCTATGAGAGAGCTTAGGGATTTGACAGTTTAGTATCAGGGTCCCTTCTCCACTCCTGACCAGCTCTGTGACAGGGTCAAGTCCCTCATCATCCTGGATTTGTTTTCCCTTGGAGAGAATGGCTGATGCTGTGTGATCTCTCCAGTGGCTGGTACCCATGGCTCCTGTGGATTGAAGGAGAATGTGGCAGTGATCCCAGAGCACAGAGGGCAGAGAATGAGAATGTAGATGGGGTCTTGCTGGAGAATTCCAGCATGCCACCCTTTCTTCCAGCCAACTGGGATACAGCACTGAGCCCAGCAATAGTGTCACCTCCTAATCCAGTGTCCAGCACCAGTGGGGTTCTGACCATAACAGTGCAGATGCAGCTGCCTCATACCCCACATTCCTGGCTAATGCTTGCAACCATGATCAGGAAATTCACATTTCTGGACCTTGATCCAGAGTCCCTGATGGCCAGGGGAATAACGTGCCTGTCCATAGTTTCTCCCTGAAGGTCAGCCCCCTGTCCTAACTTCCCAGTGCCCGTATTCATTTCTCCACACCACAACAAAGGTGGAGGAGTCCCAGCTTGAAAGAGCTTTTTGAAGGCCCCTTCAGACCATCACCAGCCTGGGGTTTCCTCCTGGCTCCCAGGCTTCACCTGATCTTGCTGTCCTCCACAGTTTGGGGAATCAAACCCCATTGTGCTTGTAGTTACCTGGAATTGACTCAGTCTCCAGCAGTACTTCCTCCTTTTTGGCCCAACCCATGCCTAAAGCCACAGTGTGCATCAACAGATCAGGCCAGGGGCTGCTGTATAACAAGCAGGTGGGTGACCCCTGAATCATCTGCACCAGCCTTAACATGGTCAGTGGCAACAATTACAAGAGCATCCTGGTGAGCCAGGCAGGAGTCTGTCCCCTGGCACTCCTCATTATCAGTCAGTGAATGAGGAATGATTGATATGTGCCCTCCTTACACTCTTGGAGGTGCCAGGATAGTGGGTTGGGAAGCACAAACAATTAGATCTTCAGGCAAAAAGTGGGTAAAAAGGCAGTCAAGGCTGAGGATGGTAGATGGAGATTTCAAGCTTCTGTCTTGAGGTCACACAGCCTGGGAAGAACTCAATGGGAAACCTCTGAGTGGAAGGAAAAGAGGGACAACCAGAAATACCCAGGCACAGCATGTGCCTGGCCCATCTGAGGAGCAGTAAGGTGGCCAGGGGTGAAGGTGGAGGGCTCAGGGTATGAAGGGAGGTCATAGAGGAGATAAGGGCTGGGTCACATAGGACCCTGTGTGGAGTAGAACAGGAAAGCCAGATTGAGGATGCTGGTGAAATCTGGGTGGAGAGAAGGGACCAGAGTGGTGGCAGTGAGGAGACCTGATCCTGGACAGATCTGCATATCATGCCACTCCATCACTGACCAACACACTAGCTAGCTGAGGTGCCATGTTACACACCTGCCTGGCACTGCACTTCTCTGGCCATCTGGAGCTAGGGCATGGTAACTAAATTCTGTCTTGTATGATCCTTCATCTGAGCCCAACCTGTGCCCAGGCACTCAGGGTGAGGCAGGTGAGGTCTGTCACCTGCCCCAGCAAGGCCCAACACATAATACACCTGTGGGCTTCCAACTACTCCTCCCTGACACCCAGGCTTGGGCTAGATGACTGTTCTTGGATTTCAGTCATACTGTCATACTGGAAGAGTTTTCCATAGTGCAGATCCCAGGGGCAATGAGATGCCTGAGGTTTGATGGGAGGAGATAAAAGAGACCAGTCCAGGTTCTCTTCATCTATCTCCAATGCTCACCTTTATGGTGTCCCTGTGTCCTTGGTGCCCTTGGAAGCCATAGGAGCTCTGCAGGCTGATGACCTAAGGGAGAGGGCTCAATCCTCAGGGGAATGAGCTGTGTGAGAGAGAGAAGTTCTTATAGGAGTTGTGGGCTCTGAAGATTGGAGAATATCTCCTTCATTCCATGGAGATCTCCCAGGGTAGCATAAGAAGACAATGAGTCCATTATTCAACTAGACCTGCCTAGATGCTCAGAGCCCTGTTCTCAGTGCTGACACAGATTCAAAGACATTCCATCTACTGTTCTTCAGGGAGCTAGCTCCAGGGCCCAAGTACTGATGGTCTGTTCTCTGACACTCTCCAGCTGGCCTGCCAAGATTGGGCTCTAGCCATGATCCACAGGGCCATAGAGAAGCACAACCTGAAAGAAGACAATCCTAAGGACTACAAGCTGATACAACTGAATTCAGAGGATTGAAGTAAGTCATGGGGCTCATTGGAGAGGGCAGCAGGATGGGGGGGAGACCCAGCACATCATAGCTCCCAGGACTGAGGCCACTTGCTGCAGAAAACCTGCCAAAAGGGTGGAGTTTGGCATCTTGAACACATCCCTACCTCTCCCAAGGAAGCCCTTAGTGCCCGCAGAGACTTCGAATTTTGTGCTTTATCTCCCAGTGTTGTACCCAAACTGGATGTGACTGAGGCATGAGGAACCTAGTTGAAAGCTGTCATCTTTCAAGAGCCAAGAAAAAGGCCTTCTCCACTTGGCCATTGGCCATGAGGCCATGCACACCTACTCCCCTCACAGGGTGTCCTCTGGCCAGTATGAGATGTGTTGTCCATCCATAACTATCATGACTGCTGTGGGCACAAATAACAAATACTAAAACCCATGCATGTATGATGCTAAAAACAAAGCAAAATCTCCTTAATCCCCTTTGGAGCCTCTGGGGAGCCAAAGCAGTATTGACAGCAGAGACATGAAGCCAGGCAGTCTGGGTCCTGGGCCCATGGAGCAGTTACTTATACCTCTGTGCCTGATTCTCATCCTTATTTGGTGAGGAAAACAGTTAATATGAGAGCAAATAGTATGACCCTGTACCTAAAGGTTAAGTATTTCTTTTTGTGAGCTCATCATACTCTCTCAAGCATTAACCTTGGATACCAGTCCTGACTCCCTGGAAGTTGTTTTTAAATCTTCTCTTTCCTTCCATCACCATTGTGGTGAGATGCCCATGGTGAGCCAAAACACATCCAATAGAAAAGGAAGAGTGAGGCCTAGAGGGAATAAGGATCTGGAAAAATAGTTTGGTGCAGAGTATTGGTGGTGGGAGATTATGTGGAAAAAGGCATGCCTTGGGCATGCATCTATGGAATATGAATGTGCTCAGTGTGTTACCTTCATCAATGGAGACCCACACTAAACAGGAAAATATTAAACTCCCATCCTGGGGAGTCCTGCAACATTCTCAAAGAGAGTGGAAATAACATCATCAATACATAGGCAGCATACAATAAACAAAAAAACAGACCAGTATGTCAAGCCTTCAATATTATTATATGTAACTATGAACCTTATTCTTAAAAAATGGAAACCTTGTGGTTGCCATGAGTTCTTAGGGGAGGGAAAGGGAGGAATGGTTGGACCATGGGGCATCTTTTGGGGCATTGAAATTGGTCTGCATGATCATGCAGTGATGGATAGAGCTCATTGTACATTTTGTCAGAACCTATAAAAGTATACGGGGTAAAAGTTAAACCACAATGTAAATCACTGACCATCGTTAGTAGCAATGCTTAAATACTTGTTCATTGATTGTAACAAATGAACCATACACATGTAGGGTGGTATTGTAGGGGAGACTGTTGGGGGATAGGGAGTTGGGTGTAAGGGAATCCCCTGTATTTTCTATATGACTTTTCTGTAACCTAAATCTTCACAGAAAATAAAATAAAAAATAAGACACTGGGGGAGCATAAAGAAAAATTGTAAATGCACATAAAATGTAACAGATGGTATGGTGATGAAAAGCACAATGCAAAATTTATTTCTTTTATTTTTAATTATTTTATTTTACTATTATTTTGGTTGGCTTTGTTTTTTGGAGAGGTTTTGTGTTGCAGCAGGGTTACAGCTGTGTTAGGGCAGGATCAGTGGACAAGGGTGTTGGTGGTGGTGGGGATGTGTGTGTGCACCTGGGGCATGCCTCTATGGAGTGTGAATGTGTTCATGTGGTCAAGGAGTGTTGTCTCAGTGGGTGGAGACCCACAGAATAACTGATGGAATATTGAATTACCATCCCGGCGGGTCCTCCTACATCCTCTCATAGAGTGGCCAGAATCTCAAGTATAGGGGGATTATCTAGTAAAGGAGGGTGAATCAATGTGCCAGCCCTTGATATTGATGCTTGTACTTATGAACCTTGTTCCTGTGAATTTGAAACTTGGCCTAGTAGTATATATTGCCTAAGAGTACCTACCGAGGGCCTCGATGTTGTTCAAATGTGGCCTCTCTCTAAGCCAAACTCAGCATATAAATTCACTGCCTTCCTCCCAATGTGAGACGTGATTCTCAGGGATAAGTCTCCCTGGCACCATGGGATTAATATCAAGTACCAACTAATGATGCATTTGGAGAAAGACCTAGACCAAAGGGGGAAATACTGAATGCAAATGAGTTTTTATGGTTAAGAGATTTCACAGTGAGTCAGGAGGTCATTTCAGACTCTGTGCTTATGCACATCTCAAGAGAATCTCACTGCCACAATAAACATTGCCTTAAGTTTGGGTGCTCCTGGGGGATGGAAGACATTCCAGGTACTATAGGCAAGACAAATCACTCCAGGAAATTGACACCCAACAGTGCATATTTTCTTGGAGTATATGATAACCCATGTTCCACAATGTATCAGAGTTGGATTCATTTATAATTTTCTTACACATGGTTCTTCTGCTCCATTTATTTGAACTGAAAATTAGCACTATGCCCATTAAATATACATCCCACAGATTTAATCTTATGGTTGTTCATATGCAGGGTGCGCCCTGCATCTCAGCAGAGTTGCAGCTAGTACTTAACTCCCCAGTTCATCAGACTCACCCAGGACAACGAATTAAATGATGATGGACAACACCCATCCCAAGAAACAGAGGGTATCTGCAACTACAAGCAGCACAGTTCCATCAATCTGCTGCATGAAATCTAAGCCACCTCTCAATTGGAAGCAGACTGGTCATCACGATCCTCAAATCTTCAAAATAAAAAAACAAACAAACATAAGGGGGGAATGCAACTATGGACTAAAATAGAAATTATTATTCTAAAGATGGAAGAACGTGTATTATTGTTATAAAGGCAGTGGCCACCAGAGATTCTGAGGGGAGAGAGAGGGAAGAATAGGTGTAACATGGGGCATTTTAGGGACATTGGAATCTTTCTTCATGATATTTCAATGATAGACACAAGCCATTATACATTTTGTCAAAACCTATAAAATTGTGTGGTGCAAAGTGTAAACAATAATGTAAACTAAAGACAATGCTTAGTATCAATGCTTCAATATAAGTTCATCAATTGTAACAAATGTTCTACACAAATAAAAGATGTTAATGGGGGAAGTGAGGTGTGGGGTTTATGGGAATCCCCTATATTTTCAATGTAATTTTTATGTAATCTAAAACTCTTTTGAGAATGAAGAAAAAAGTGCATATATACAGAATAAAATTCCATATACTTTAATAAAATGAAGCTATTTTCTTTTGTATATTTATAAACTTTAACAAAGGCTTATGATTCTCATAATTTTTCTAGTAAATATTTACAGAAATATCTGGAATAAACAAAGCTAAAATTAAGGAATTAGAGGATAAAAACACTTGAATTCCACTCAAATGTAAATTTTAATTCTGAGTGAGATAGCAATAAAACTATGTAGTATATTTTGGAAGGTACTTAAATTTTAATTTATTTTCCCCCTGAAAAAGGAAAAATAAGGACAATAATTGGTTTCCCATTTTCCTTCAGATATCAGGATAATTAAGACCCTTATCCTGCCCTGGAGCGTACTATGTGACTTCTGCTTTAACACACCCTTCTTCAATTCTCTGCATTAGTAATAAGTTCTATTTCATTAAATAATCTTTGTACATATAAAATTTTATAACTACTCATTTTTCCTTCATTTTTAATCCAAGATTTCTTCCAGAAAATTCTAGGTCTTTGTTAATAGAGAGTGCTTCTGGTTTTTCTCTGTATCTTTTGGAGCTAGTAATTTCTTGGTTCAAAAAATTCACTCAAATATATGTATCTAATGAAAAAATATATTTTCAAATGATCACTCACAATGGACTTTTCTATTTGTTTTCCAACACTTTATGAAGGTTTAAAATTTTGTCTAGTTAATTCAATCAGGGTGAACAGGATCTGTCTCATAGAATATAGCCCTGACTAGAGTTAGTAACTATGTAATCAGGGTTTGTTCCATGAAATGTAGCACTGATTAGGTTTAACTGTTTTCCCTATATTTAAAAAAAGTCGAAATAGAGGTGGCATTTGATGAGAGAAGAAGCTAGACAGGTCAGTTTTGGGAAAGAGCAAAGTTCTTTCCTGTGGAACCTGCCTAAGAATTTAGTTGACCTCACTGTCTCCTACATTTTCAGTTCTGGTGAGTACTCTATAAAATCAAATGTAAGCCAGCCTCATTCCACTCTCATTTTATACTTTAGACAGCTTTTCTAGCAAAGTATTATTTTAAAATCTTTAATTTTTTCATCAACTTTTATTTCCCAATTTATTTCATCTCTCTTGAACATTTCTGCCAATTGTATTCAAAGGAGATCATTTAATGTCTCCATCCTCCCCTTAAGTCACTCCTCAGTACCCTCCAAGTAGGCTTATACATTCTCCACTTAAAAGCACTGCTACTGTTTGTCAAGTTTTCTAAAAATCTCCAAATCTACTAAACATTTCCCCAAACTGCATGATTCCTTAACAAATTCAACAATTTCCTCTGGAACCTGTTCTTTCCTGGTCCCCTAGATCACATCACTCTTCTTGTTTTCCTTTGATTGTTTTGGCCACTATTTCTTCCCATTTGAAGAATTTTTCCAACCATGACATGTTAGAAATCTTAAAGACTGGAGCCCAGCCATCCTTTACTTTGGCCTCTTTACTGTCTACATAGGTAACTTCTTCCATTCCTCTGATCTAATATATCACCTCTGTATTCTTATCACCAACTCACAAGCCCAAATCTTATATCTGAGCCCCAGATCTGGACATAAAGTTCTCCCTAGGGATATCCAAGAGATTCCTTATCAGTTATTCAGATGGAGTTTTGCCAAAATTGCTGTTCTATAATAATTCAAACCATAAATGATGGTCTTAGCTGTCACCTAGGGGCTAAAACTTGGAGAAATTCTAGGTTCAAACCTCTTCCTCTCTCCTGGGAGAACTGCTTGTAACCAATCATTATAATAATGTATCAATGAATGTTGATACCTCTATTTAAAACATTTTACCTCTCTATTTCTCCTCCTGGTATTGATTTCTAAAATAATTCCTAGTTATTAACCCTCTAATAAATTTTTTATAATATTTCCTCAGACAGACCTTCTATACACCATCCTCAATCAAATATAATGTTTAATTCTTTGATAAAATCATTACCTTTTGGTTCATATACTAATAAAATTTGTAATGCAGCCATAATGTGTATTAGATTTTATCTCCATTAAAAGCAGAGTGTTCTGGCAAGATGGCATTAGCTTAGGTGTGCACTCCCAAGCTCTCTCACACAAAAAAATGGCTTAGGGGGTAAAATCCTTCCCAAGTGAGCTGTTTTGGAAGCCCACAGAGCAGGAGTCTTCAGAACATCATTTTGGAGGGAACTTGACAAAGAGATAAAGAGCCAAAGGGAAAACCACAAGTTTCTCACCACTGTGGCTGGAAATGGTGGACACCTAAGCCCTCAAGGCAAAACCCCCCAGGAACCCCCTGACTCCCACCAGCCACTGAGTGGGAGGCAACATTTTCTGGGAAGAAGATGGCTATGGTGAAGTGTGGAGAGGGGTTTTCTTTCTGTGGGTTTGATTACCGGTGCCCCCTTTGAACTTCAGAAAGCATACCAGCCAGCACCAAGATGGCCCAAGAAGGAGGGGAGAGGGGAATCTGATAAGGTAGCCTGATGGACTCAGCCATCCTGGGAGAGGGGAACTTGGGCAGGGAGAGGGTGGTGACAGACAACAGACTAGCTAGGAACAGAAAACTATTAAAATTCCAACACTTTTAAGGGGGGGTGAGTGGTCAGAAGCCTCAAGATTTCAAGGGCCTATTTAGGGTCCCCTGGGAAGAGGAGGGGTCTAGGAGAAGTTCAAGAGGGGTTTCTTTGCCATGGGTTCAATCACAGTTTCCCCTTTGAATCTTGGAAGGGACCTTGATCTGACCAGGAGGGGGGAGTGGTTATCTACTCACACAGACTGTCATGCCCAGCTGCCCTGGGAGAGAAAGCAATTAGAATATATATGGGGCAGGGACAAACAGATGCTTCATCAGCAGGAATCAGGTCAACTGCAAAGATTCTAACGTGGTTGACAGAAAGTGTGTGGATAGCTTTTGCAAAGGCTAACTGACCCAAGGAGAAAGTTTAGCTCAGTGGATAAGTTCCCAGCTTAAATATATGAGGTCCTGGCTTGATTCCCTGCTCTTCTTAGAGAAGTGATCCACTGAGTTATCAGACATCCAGTAGATGCATTAGGACAGGAAACATATAGACACTCTTTTGTATTGTATTTTCTTGGATCTCTTATTTTTCTTTAAAAGGTTCCTTTTTTTTTTTCATTTTAACTTAGTTTATTCACTAAAACTCAGTTCAAAACCTTCAGAGGGCAGGCTTCAGGGTAATTGATTCATGAATAACAGCAGCCTGAGAACTCCTTATGGGCATAAGAGGGAAAGCTGTTTTCCATGGTTCTTGTTTGTTTGCTTGTTTTTTTTTTTTTTTTTTTTTTTTTTGGTTGTTGTTGTTCTTTTTTCTTTTTTATCCTCTTTCTCCCCCCCTTTTTGTTAATAGGTAGCAGTTGTTTTGTTTCTTCTTTGTTGTGTTTCCCTTTTTTTCTTTACCAATTTTGTCTACCTAAACTATTTCTTATCCTTCCTTCATCTTTCTATCTTCTGCTTTCTGCTTTTCTTTCATTCCACCTCATTTTTTTGGTCTTCTATTTTTATTGTTCTTATTTCTCTCTCCATTTTCTCTGATTTCTTTCTTTTTCACTTTTTCTTTTATTGTCTTTTCTTTTCCCTCTCTTCTCATTATCCTAGCCTTTTATTCATTTTATATATTTTTCTTTATTCAGTTTCTCATTTCATTGTTTGCAATCCACTTTTTAATTCTGACCCCTCTGCACTTCTTACTTGAGTTAATTATACATTTTCCTAGGTCTTACATGGTTCTTCTTCTACCTTTTACTATTATTATGACTATTATCTTTTTTCTCATCATACTTCTCTCCTTTTCTCTGGCCCTAATTTTTTTCCAAGGGAACATAGACAACAACAAGGAAATAGAATGAGAGGAATGAAGTATCAAAGTGAAATCTTACCACACACACACACAAACAAGAAAATAAAACCCTAGAGTAGAGAGAAAAGCTAAACATGACAAACAAATGCCTAGACACCAAGAAAAATTACAAGCCATACTAAGAAACAGGAAGAAATGGCCCAGTCCAATGAACCAGGTAAAAAACAGGTGGAGATGTAGAACATGGAACAACTAATCAGAGCTGTCCAAACAAATACCCTGAATCAACTAAATGAAGTGAAGGAAGAGATTAAGAGCATTAAAAAGACACTGGGAGAACACACTGAAGAAATTGTAAACATACATAAAAAGAAAACTGATATGATGAATGACAAAATACAAGAAATAAAAAATATAATGGAGGCACATAACAACAGATTTGTGCAAGCAGAGGAAATAATCAGTGATGTGAAAGACAGAACAGCTGAAATTCAAACAGATAGGTAAAAGAAATAGATAAAAAGATAGAAAAAACTTGAGCATGGAATAAGGAATTTGAATGACAACACAAAACATACAAACATATGCATTATAGGCATCCCAGAGGGAGAACAGAAGGGAAAGGAGACAGAAGATGTGCTTGAAGAAATAATGGCTGAAAACTTCTCAACCCTATTGAAGGACATGGACCTACAAGTCTATGAAGTACAGTGCACCCCAAACAGTATACATCCTAACAGTCCTACTCCAAGACATATACTTGTCAAATTGCCCAATGCTCAAGACAAAGAGAGAATACTGAAAGCATCAAGAGAAAAGACATCTATCACATACAAGGGAAGTTTGATAAGATTAAGTTCTGATTTCTCATCTGAAACCATGAGGGCAAAAAGGTAGTGATATGACATAGTTAAGGTGCTAAAACAAAAAAAACTTCCAGCCAAGAATTCTGTATCCAGCAAAACTGGCATTTAAAAACAAGGGAGAGTTCAAAATACTTGCAGATAAATAGAAATTAAGAGAGTATGTCAATAAGAAACCTTCACTTCAAGAAATACTAAAAAGAATTCTGGACATCAAATGGAAAGAAATAGAGAGTTGGAGGAGCATGTAAGAACAACTAAAAAGATAAGATGAGAAATAAACACAACATATGCCATATATAAAACAAAACAAAATATGGTTAATGTAAGTAATTCCTTGACAGTAATAACATTGAATGCTAATGGATTAACTCTCCAGTTAAGAGATACAGAATGGCAGAATGGATAAGGAAATATGACTCATATATATGATGACTATAAGAAACCAACCTTAGACCCAGGGTTACAAGGAAGCTGAAAGTGAATGGCTGAAAAACAATTTTAGAAACAAACAACCAAAAAAAGGAGTGAGTAGCTATAATAATATTGGACAAAATACACTTTAAATGCAAAACTATTTAAAAGACAATGATGGACACTATATGGTAATAAAATGGGTAAATTATCAAGAAGAAAGAACAATGAAAAATATTTATGCACCTAACCAAAGTGCCTCAAAATACATGAGGCACACACTGGAAAAACTAAGTGCAGAAATAAATGCCTCTACAATTATAGTGGGAGATTTTGATACACCATTATCACCATTAGATAGAACATCTTAACAGAAAATCAATAAAGAAACAAAGACCTTGAATAATACATTACAATATCTGGACCTAATAGACATATACAGAACATTACACCCAAATACATTGGAATATATAATCTTCTCGAGTGCACATATAACATTCTCCAAGATAGACCACATGCTAGGCCATAGAACATCTCTAAATGAATTTAGAAAGATTGAAATTAAATAAAGTAATTTCTCTGACCACAATGGAATGAAGCTGGAAATAAGTAAGGACCAGAGAACCAGATTAGGCCCTAAGATATGGAAGTTGAACAGCACACTCTTGGACAAACAGTGGGTCAAGGAGGAAATCACAAAAGAAAGCAATAACTACCTTGAAACAAATGAAAATGAGAACACAATGTATCAAAACTTATCGGACACAGCAAAAGCTGTACTGAGAGGAAAATTCATAGTTATAAATGCATATATTAAAAAAGAAGAAAGGACTAAAATCAAAGATCTAACTGCACATTGGAGGAATAGATAAAGAACAACAAACTGACCTGAAAAGAAGTAGAAAGAAGGAAATAACAAAGATTAGAGCAGAACTAAATGAAATTGAAAATTAAAAAGCACTACAAAAAACAAAACCAAAAGCTAGTTCTTTGCGTAGATCATTAAAATTGACAAACCCTTAGCTAAGCTAACAATGAAAAAAGAGGGAAGATGCAAATACATAAAATAAGAAATGAGGAAGGAGATATCTCCAATGACCACACAGAAATAAAGAGCATCATAAGAAGATACTTTTAAAAATAATATGCCAATAAGATGGATAATTTAGAGGAAAAGGACATATTCCTAGAAACACACAAGCAGCCTACATTGATGAAAGAATTTGAGGAACTCAACAAACTAATCACAAGTAAAAAGATTGAATCAGTCAAGAAAAACATCCCAACAAAGAAGACCCCAGGACAAGATGGCTTCACAGGTGAATTCTACCAAACATTCCTGAAAGCGCTAACACCAATCTTGCTTAAACTCTTCCAAAAAAATAGAAGTGGAGGGCAAATTGCCTAACTCATTCTATGATGCCAACATCACCCTACTACCAAAACCAAACAAAGATGCCACAAGAAAGGAAAACTATAGACCAATCTCTCTAATGAAATTAGATGCTAAAATCCTCATCAAAATACTTGCTAATCATATTCAACAACACATCAAATGAATTATCCACCATGACCAAGTGGGTTTCATGCCTGGTATGCAAGGATGGTTCAACATAAGAAAATCAATAAATGTAATATAACACATAAACAGATCAAGAGAAAAAAATCAAATCATCTCAATAGATGCAGAAAAAGCAATTGATAAAATACAACACCCTTTCCTTACAAAAACACTACAAAAGCTAGGAATAGAAGGAAACTTCCTCAACATGATAAAGGGTATATCATGAAAAACTCACAACTAACATAATATTCAATGGAGAAATCTTAAAAGCTTTCCCTTTAAGAATGGGAACAAGACAAGGATGCCCACTTTCACCACTCCTGTTTAACTTTGTGTTAGAAGTACTTGCTTGAGCACTTAGAGAAGAAAACAATTTAAAAGGCATCCATATAGGAAAGGAATAACTTAAAATTTCACAATTTGTAGATGACATGATCCTATACATAAAAAGCCTGAAGAAATCTACAACAACGCTTCTAGAACTTATAAATGAGTTCAATAAAGTTGCAGGTTATAAGATCAATGTACAAAAATCAGTAGCATTTCTGTATACTAATAATGAGCCATGTGAGGAAGAAATCAAGAAAAAAATCCCATTTACAAAATCAACTAAAAGAGTCAAATACCTAGGAATAAATTTAACTAAAGATGTAAATGAATTATATGAAGAAAACTACTCAACACTGTTAAAATGAAAGAAGACTTAAATAAATGGAAGAACTTATCTGTTCATTGATAGGAAGAATAAACATCATTAAGATATCTATCCTTCCCAAACTGATCTACAGATTTAATACAATCCCAATAAAAATCACCACAACATTTTCTACTGAATTGGAAAAACTAAGAATTAAATTTATATAGAAGGGCAAGAGGCCTAGAATAGCCAGTCATTGAAATAGTAAAATGAAATTGGAGGGATCACACTACCTGATTTTAAAACATACTACAAAGCTACAGTGGCCAAAACTGCATGGTATTGGCACAAGAATAGACATACTGACTAATGGAACAAAATTGAGAGCTCTGATATAGACCCTTACATATACAGTCAACTGATCTTCAACAAGGCCATCAAGCCCTTTCAACTGGGAGGGAATGATCTCTTCAAAAAAATGATGCTTGGAGAACTGGATATCCACATCTAAAAGAAGGAGAGAGGAACACCATCTCATATCATATACAAATGTTACCTCAAGATGGATCAAATATCTAAATATAAGAGCAAGACAATAAAGACTTTGGAAGATAATCTAGGGAAGGATCTACAGGAACTGATAATAAGAAATGGCTACATGAACTTCACACTCAAACCATGAGCAGTGAAAGAAAAAATAGATAAATGGGAACTTCTAAAAATTAAAAAAGTTGTGCACTTCAAAGGAGTTATGTCAAGAAAGTGAAAAGGCAGCCTACACACTCAGAGAAAATATTTGGTAACCATATATCTGATAGGGGCCTAATATCCTGTATATATAAAGAAATTCTACAGCTCCAAAATAAAAAGACAAACAATCCATCTTAAAAATTGCCAAGTGATTTGAATAGACATTTCTCCAAAGAAGAAATACATATTAAAAAAAAAAAAAAAAAAAAAAAACCCTCATGAAGAGATGCTCAACATCCCTAGCTATTAGAGAAATGCAAATCAAAACTACAGTGAGAGAGGGGCCAAGATGGCGTTAGTGTAGGAGGGCGCACACTGCAAGCTCCCAGAGCAAGGCGGATTGGGGACGGGGTCCTGCCCGGAGGTCTGTGCTGTGCATGCGTGGAGTGAGAAACTTGGGACATCTATCTGCGCGGATCGGCGGTGTGGACCTAACGGTGGAGATTCGTGAGTTTTGAGGCTGCCGGTGGAGGTTGGCACAGGCAGCTGAGCCCCGCGGTTACGGAAAAAAAAAATAAAAAGGCCATTTGGAGCCACGGGGGGGGGGGGGAAGTTTTATTTTCTGGGGATCTGGCTGCCTGGCGCCCCTTGGATCTTGTGTGAACAGAGCAAACGAGCTAATCAGCACCCAGTGAACCGGAGGGGGGATTTTGGCCGGGGAACGGAGCTGATTTCCCTAGCCACCCAGGGATAAGACCCAGGCCGCTGCGGAGCCAGGAGGAAGGGACACTTCCCAAAACAGGGAGGGTTCGGTTGGAAGACAGGGAAAGGTATTTTATATTTTAGACATTGATCTGGCTGCCTGCACCGCCCCATAGCTTTGGGGAGCAGATAAGGCAACCTGAAGCACCATTAGGCTGAGAGCAGACACGAATCTGCACTCAAACTGATTTACTGAGCAGCCCGGTGACGCTGGAGCTCAGCACCAGAAGGGGCGGAATCCGCCTTCTTTAGCACTCCTCACTGACTAACATCAGAGCTTCAGCTAACCTGGGGAGTCCGGAAAGTGGGACGTGCTTGATTAATTTCCAAGGGCCCAGCTAGGGTCCCTTCCGTAAGGGGGTTGGTCTAGAGGAGGAATTTTTTGGGTCCTGCATTTGGCTAAAAAAAAAAAAAAAAAAGTGAGGTCACCTGAACAAGTGAAAAATAAATTCTTTTAAATTTAGTTTAATAGCTAAAAGCTGCTTCAGGACCTGCATATAGAACCCTGTGGGGAAATTCATGATAAACACAAGTAGGCAGGAAGGATCCACGTGGACCCTAGGGGAATCATTGACCCCCTTAGCTCTGTTTGACTGCTTGCCTGTGTGGATCTTTGGTTTCTCTCTGTTACTTTCTGGTCTATTGCTATTATTCCCGTTTTCCTCCCCCCTTACTTTTTCCTTCTATTTTTTTTTTTAAATAGGTGCTGCCAGCTGGTCGCTTCTTTGCTGGGCTTCTTATTCAGTAATTTCCCACTCGCTGTATATATTGATTCTGTATTACAAACTATCGCTTATCCTTCCTGCATCTTTCTGCCTTCTGTTTTCTGTTGTGGCTCTTAGAGACAACATTTTTTCAAAGGCCCACAACTTAAGGGTGTCAATTTCTATCCCATCTATTTTGTTTTCTTCTTCTTCTTTTTTCTTATTTATTTTAATTGTATTAACTTTTTCCTTTCAGACCTTTCTCTACTATTTCTCTCCCTCCTCATAATTCTAGCCTTCTAAATCACTATATTCAATATATATATATATTCCTTCATTTGTTTTCCCAGTCCATTGTAGGAACTCCATATTTTCTCCTAGTACTCTACACTACATACACAAGTTAAATATTCATCTCATTAATTCTCATTTTGCCCCTCTTCTAAATTTTATCAATATTTCTATTATCCTTCTGCCTTCCTTACATCTTTTGATTCATCTGGCCCTAACCTTTTGCCTTCAAGGGAACATAGAAAGAAGCAAGGAAATAAAATAGTAAGAAAAACTGTCAAACAGAAAACTTAGCTCACACGCAGAACCAACAGCTAAATAAAATTCTAGAGCATAGAGAAAAGCTAATCAACTGAACAAACCCATCAAGATAATATGATGACCAGAGGGCAACAGAAAAATACAAATGACTCTGAGAAACTGGAAAACATGGACGAGTGTAGTGCACAAAATAAAAACCAGGAAGCAATGCAGTACATCGAACAACTAATCAAAGCTATCCAAACAAATATCGTGGACCAACTTAAAGAACTGAAGGAAGAGATTAACGATATAAAGAAGACACTGGGAGAACATACTGAAGAAATAGCTAACACACCTAAAAAGGTAATGGATATGATGGTGAACAAAGACACAAGTCAAGATATGAAAAAGATGCTGGACTCACATGGCAGCAGAATTGAAGAGGGAGAGGAAAGAATTAGCGATATGGAAGACAATACAGTTGAAATCAAAGAGATTGTAGAAAAGATAGACAAAAAGATAGAAAAAATCCAGTATGGTCTCAGGGAATTAACCGATAATGCAAGACGCACAAACATACGCATTATGGGCATCCCGGAAGGAGAAGAGAAAGGAAAGGGAACAGAAGGAGTGTTGAAGGAATTATGGCTGAAAACTTCCCAACTCTATTGAGAGAGATGGATGTGCAGATCCAGGAAGCACAGCGCACCCCAAATACTATAAATCGCAACCGGCCAACTCTAAGACATATACTTGTCAAATTGTTCAATGCTCAAGACAAAGAGAAAATACTCAATGCAGCAAGAGAAAAGAGAAGCATCACATACAAGGGAAGCCCAATAAAATTAAGTGCTAATTTCTCAGCTGAAACCATGGAGGAAAGAAGACAGTGGTATGACATAGTCAAAACACTAAAAGAAAAAACTTCCAGCCACGAATTCTCTATCCAGCAAAATTGGCATTCAAAAATGATGGAGAGTTCAAAATATTCACAGATAACCAGCAATTAAGAGAGTATGTCAAGAAGAAAAAGGCACTTCAAGAAATACTAAAGGAATCTCTACAAATTGAAAGGAAAAAATAAAGGAGAGAGAGTTGGAGGAGAGTTTAAAAAAACTGAAAACTCAAAAAAGAGAAAAAAACAACATATGACATAAATTAACCCAAAGAAAAAATGGCTGAAGTAAGAAATTCGTTACGAGTA
>JAKSZT010052292.1:1721555-1740947 GCA_026826555.1 Tolypeutes matacus | reverse complement strand
GAGGAAGGTGTCAAGGCACACCAGACATCCGATAACACAGTGATAAATGGAAGGAAAAAAGGGAAAAAGGAAAAGAGAAAGGAAAAAAATAAATGAATATATATATATATATATATTTTAAAGGCATTTCCTTTGCTTTTTTGCCCATTTTTTGAATGTCCCAATCCACTAATTATATTTTATTTTGTTTTGTTCTTTGTGTGATTATTTGTTTTTTTTTCCTTCTCTCTTTTTTTTTCCCCCTGACTTTCCTTATGTTTGTCTCTTGCATGTAAGCTTATCACACTTGTTTCTTTTTCCTAGTAAGTGTATTTGATTATTGTTTGGTCTAAATGTTCATGGAGGATTTGGATCACAGAAGGGTTACCATGGGTTCTGCGGGGGATTATTGTGGGGGCTGTCTGGGGGTGTTTCGTGGGGATTGGTTCATCTGAATATACATGAAAGATATACAAAATCGTTCAAAGGATCGGGGGATGGGTCATGGTCATGATGGGTGGATAATCACACAATAAATGAGGGAATCTGAATTCCTAGCCTGGAGAGCTCTGCCACAGTCTCCAAGGGAGCAGCAATAGTCCTCTGAGTGTAGGGACAGTGCCTATCAAAATTGGATGACCCACTTTTGTTTTCTTTTTATTGATGACTACCCTTGTGAGCCTTTGCTCTTGCAAATGAGACTTAGCCTGCAGTTGTGGGGTGCCTAAGGGTTGCCACCTGAGAGCCTCCTTGTTGCTCAAATGTGGCCTCTCTCTAAGCCAAACTCAGCATATGATTGCATTACCTTCCCCCCAACATGGGACATGACTTCCAGGGATGAGCCTCTCTGGCAATGAGGGATTAATACCAAGTACCAACTAGCAATACAACTGGAAAAAGACCTTGAATAAAAGGGGGAAATGGTAAAGACAAATGAGTTCAAGTGGCTAAGAGACTTCAAAGAGTGTCGGGAGGTCATCCCAGAGGTAACTCTTACGCACACCTCAGTAGGAGCACATAGAACATCTAAGTGCCTATCACCCCACACAGAGGGGTTCCTGAGAGCTCTGGAGACACCCAGGTCCTATATAAGGGGGGATAGCCCCAGAGACTGATGCCTTATCAGTGGGCTCTATTTTGGAATCTGTGCTCCTGAGAGTGACAGAATTGGACTCAAATAAGTCCTCCCTGCACATGGTTCACCAGTCCCTTCTATTCAAACCTATATGTGATACTGGAGTTTTTACGTATACTTCCAGAGACTGGAGACTCTGGCCTACCTATGTGCCAGGTGTGCATGAAATCTCGGTGGAGCTGCAACTCCTACCCTACAGCTCATCCAAGTCACCTGGTGAGGAGACAATGATGGGCAATGGCCATCCCAGGGAATGGAGAGGACCTGCATCTGCAGGCAGGATCATCCCACCCACCATATCCATAGGATATAAGCCCTCTCTCACTTGGAGTTGGAGTGGACATCACCATCCCAGTCCCCTCAGGATTGGGGGAAGAACTATGGACTAGAGTGGACTTGATGGTATTCTCTTGTTCACATATGGTGATTCTAGCAATGGAAGAAATTATAACAATGAGGTGGAGCCAGTGGCCACTTGACCCTTTTGGGGTAGGGAGGGGATGAGCAGTTGAAATACAGGGGCTTCTTTGGGATTTAGAGGTTGCCCTGAGTACCGTTGTGGTAACGGATATAGGCTATTTTAAATCAGCACACACCACTCAGAACTGTGTGGGAGAGAGTGTGGTCTACGGTGTGAACTGTTGTCTATGATTGGTGGCAAGGCTCCAGGATGTGTAAGTTCGTTGAGGGTGGTGGGCCACACTTGTGGGAGATGTTTGTGTTGGATGTGGTGCGAGATGTGGGAGGTGGGCAACATGGGAATCCCAATGGTTTCCGCGTAATATTTTGGGTAATCTAAGCATCTCTTAAAATATATGTATATATGTATATATATAAATAACATTTTTGTAAGCAAATACACATATATGCATATATATTTATATATCATTTTGCAAATGTTTGTATGTATTGTGAAAATTTGATTTTTACCCACAATAAAAAAAAAAAAAAAAAAAAAAAAGGCCTATCCTGGGTCCCCATGTTTGCATCTCACCCTGCAGCACACCCATACACATGTCTTGTGTTTTGTACTTATTTCTATTTTTCTTGTTTCTTAATAAATTCTCTACTCTCTTACCACACTATGGCATGTCCTTAAGTTCTTTTATGTGACATAGCTGAGAACCTAGAAATCCAGAAACCAGAGCATTCCACTAACATATTTGGCAAGCCGAGCAGGAGACAAAGAAGCAAGTAATGCTCACTGACACCCTATGAAGACTGGTGAGTCTAGGCTTTTTAATTAAAAAGCCTGTCTGTGTCCTCTTTTGTTTTATCAGTGAGGCCAGGCCTGGAGGTTTGTTCCTTACTCAGCTGATGGGAGGCCCTGAGATTTCCATTAATACATTATCTCCAGGGACCCTGAGGCTGTTTGCCTGTAAGACACAGATCAGTCCCTGCTTCTAAATATGCCTCTTAATGCCTGGTTTAAAAGAAAAACTCAGTCCCTGGCAGTGACAATAAAATGAGCTTTCTCTCATAGCTGCTTTCTAAGACTTCTACAAAAGTAGGCCAAAATAAATAACCCTAGCCATTCATGAGAAAAGCCAGTTTTCTCTGAGACTTCAGTGACCCCTGTGAGAATATAATGGAAATAGTGTTGTTCATTCAAGGTCTATCAAAATCAAAATGGGAAATGTTTTAGTCATCCAAAGGGGTGCTGATGCAAAGTACCAGAAATCTGTTGGCTTTTTAAATGGTATTTTTTGAGGGTAGAAGCTTACAGTTACAAGGCCTTAAAGAGTCCTACTCAAGGTACTATAAGAGGTCCTTTCTCACAAAAGATGGTTGCCAAACTCTGTGAGGGTTCAGCCTTCTTTCTAACTTTTAAGGCTCCATGGTTCCAGCTTCTTCAGATCTCATAAGTATCCTGGCATAGGTCTTATTTTTTCCAGGATCAGTTTCTCGGGTCTCTTCACAAGGTCAGTGGTAAACTATCAAGTGAATGGTTCAGCCCTCTCTGGGGTTCCAGCATCAAAACTAAGTTCTCTCCTCTTGTATCTACAGAGCTCTTGTGCCTTCTTCTAAGTATCTTCTTGAGTGTGTTTCCATTTATATATCTCATGAAGGGGTCAGGGACTCAACCCTGTGTCACATTCTACTGACATGGTTAAATCAAAGTCCTAATTTTAATATAATTTAATCAAATACATCTCAGCTGAATCTAATACAGTCAAAAGGTATCACACCAGGAGGAACAGACCAGTTCAAAAGCATAATCTATATCATTCTTTTTAAATTCATAAATAATATAATACTGCTACAGGAAATAAGCAGAGCCCTGAAGTAAATGGAAATTATGTAGATTGTATTTCAAAGCATTGGGAAAAAATTGGTTTTAAGCCAATCACTAAAAATAGTGAAATTTGTGTGCAAAACTTCATGGGCATAGTGCAAATTAGAATGATCAGAAATTGACTTCAAATAGATCTTTTAAATGTTAGTTTACAAGTAAACTTACCTTGTAAGAGAATGAAAAATAAATAACATTAATGAGTTCTGTGTTTGTGTCTAACTCTCTATTTGTATCTGTCTATTTGTTCAGCATATATTTTCATACAATGGGATGATAATATCAAATTAGCAAATGAAATTTCTTAAAAGAGCTCTATTCAAATTGTTAAAATTTAAATATGCACTTGTATATATGAATGAATATTCTTGGACCACAAACTAGGCTAAGCAGGATGGAAAAGTCATATAGAAATCTGAATATAGAAACTATCGGGAAAGGGAAAAAAAAGTTTTCCCTAAGCTCTTTGATCTACCCAGCCCCCAGGGCCTTCTCTTTGCAAGAACTATGGTGGAAGAGCTAGGTATGACAAGATAGAAAAATGTAAGTTTAGCTTAAAACTTTTATCTACTAGGCTGGGGAATTAAAAAATCATAGATTGACTTGTAATTCCCCAATTTAAATGCATTAACAGATTTAAAGTGACAATAATCAATCTAACTTTCAAATTTCAATATAAAGGAAAAAAGTCCTTGAAAGTTATGAAGATATATTTTCTAAAGTATAACTAAATTAAACAATTATAACATATTCCAGAATCTGGCAGTCAATAGGATTTTAAGGTTATCCACAGTTTTAGAATTTTATTAAAGAAAAGAGAATTTTTATCCTCCTGTGAAGAAAGGAAAAAGAACATTTCTTGCATAGACTATAATGGTTTCCATTTTATTTGGCTTGTGTGTAATCTCCATAGGTGTTTAGGATACTAATAAAATAAATTAACATTATACATACTAAATCTTTAAGATGAAATGTGTAAGTTTCTGTTTAATGAAATTAAAGTTAAAGAGGGTAAGGTAAATGTGTCTTAAAGTGAAATGATTAGTTTTCATAGAATAAAATGAGGAATGTAAGACAGGAATTTAAATGGATAAAGATAAATCTCATTTGTTGCTAACTGTAATTTATAAGCTTATTTAAATGTGAAGTAACTAGTCTATGTGATTATGGTGAATTTTAAGAAGTTTGTTAATCATCTTCAAAACTGAAGCATTTAAATGGCTAATTCCAGGAAGCCATTATTAATTAGAAACCTAAACTGATATTAATGATGAAAAGTAACCTCCTAACTGGGAAATCTGTCAGAGGACACCTTAATCTGCATATTAAAGTGGTGGTAACAGAGGTTATATTGGGAATCTTAGATTTTCATAAAATAATGGAGAAAGTAGTTGTTCTGTACTGCTAAAGTAAAATACCTGTTAATTAATGTAATCATGGTAAAGGTGTAGACGTAAATAGCAAAGTACTAAAAACATTTAAGTTCATTTGATATGTTATACATGGCACTGGAAGTATATAGAAAATGTATAAAATTAAAAGAGATAGACTTCAGTATTTTCAACTCCCTTGTGCTGCATTCAAACCAGTCCCAAATACCCTGCATGGTGCCTATCCATTTGAGTTATTGACTAGCTAGGTCAGTCACTATAACAACTAAAACAATGAAAGTATCTACCACATTTGGACATGCTCCTGAAGTGGATGGAGAGTATGTTGCAGTTTTGGACTTCTGCAGCAGCTGGCAATGGCTTTACAATGGACATTGCCTCTAGGCAGACTCTGTTTCATAGTGCCAAAGGGCAGTATGCACCAGACTGGTGAAACACTGGATCTTACCTTCCTAGCTTGTCTCTAGGATCAACAGTGCTGCAGCATGTTGGCTGTGTGAAGGCCATACCAAGGAGAGCAATAATTATCAAAGTAAAATGAGTAGAACTTAAACACAATTGGCATTATGTCCTGCTACTTTTAGAGATGACATGCATTGTATTATTATTATTTTTTTTTTAAGATTTTTTATTTATTTATTCATTTATCCCCCCCTTGCTGCTTGTGCTCGCTGGGTCAGCTAACCACGCCGTGCGGGCGGGCTTTGCCTTCACCAGGAGGCCCCGGGAACCGAACCCGGGGCCTCCCATATGGTAAACGGGAGCCCTACTGATTGAGCCACAGCCGCTTCCCTGCATTGTATTATAAACCTGGAGCTTAGATCGATTAACTGCAGCTCAAAGAGGAACTTGTGCATTGATTAGTATTAAGAGCTGTACCTATATACCTGATGATTATAATACCTCTTCTATTCTAGATCTTATGCAGAGAGTATTGAACTTATTAAAATCCTGTTAAATTTAATTCATTTTCTAAGTAGTTAATGAATGTGCTTATAAGATAAAAGAATGGCTGTTTTAAGTACTGTCTTTATTTTTCTTGTCATATGCTTGCCTTGTTTTTGCCTAAACTGTCTTTGTGAGTTTATGTCTAAGGTAGTGCTTCTCTTCATACCTCTCCTAACAAAGGTGGTTATCCTGGTCATAACTAGTACTGTGGGAACTGGAGTTGGCAATTTATACAAAACCCAGTAGGTCTACCACAATCTCTCCCTAGAGTTAAGCAGTTAGCATAAAAGAACTTAAGGAAGAATGCTGTTTCCCATCAGATTTGGGGTATTGCAGCCTCCAAAGGCCCCTGGAATTTCTTACCCTTGTCGTTGAGTTTGTCATGGCTGGTCCCTTGTTGGGCCCACTTACCACACTCTTATTTATTCTTTTATTAAGACAATGTACCTTAAATTCTAACTAAGTTTATTTCTTCCAGAACCAACACCTTCCAGAACAAGATATTAGTGACATGGGGATTTCATCCAGTTCCTACCATGGTACCAGACACATCTTCACTCAACCTCAATAGAATAGTCAGAAAGCTTTATACCCTGTCAGGGAGGGAGTACTTCTCCTAACCACTAGGAAGCAGCTACAGAAGAATAACCACCTGTCAGCTCCCCCTTAAGTACAAGGGTATAAGCTCTCTGAGGGGGGATTTGAGGTAGGTTAGTATAGGGAAAGAAGGAAGGAAGTTTCAACCTGGCAGGGAACATGGCCATGAGACCCTGCCCAGAAACCCCCTGATATGGAAAACAAAGACAGACCTTGGCCACAAGGTCCCATTTTGAACTCATTCCAGGGCCAAGGGGAAGCCCTGGATAAGTCCAAACAACAGGCCTCCCCATTGGACCCATGAGAGCTAACAGGCGTGGCATCCAATCAGAAGAGCAAACAGCTAGGACCCCTCCCCCCCATTAGGAAAGGGAGGGAGGAAAGGCTTTAAAAAGGCCCAACCTGAAGCCCCAAGATCACATCTCATCATGTAACATGTCCACACCCATGTCCTGGGTTGTGTACTTACCTCATTTCTAGCTTTCTTGTTTCTTAATAAACTCTTTGCTCTCTTGCTTACCCTAAGGTGTGTCCTTAAATTCTTTTATGTGACATGACCAATAATGTAGATGCCAGAACCCAGAGAATTCTGCAAACATTGGGTTGTGTAGGATGTGGACCAGGGACAAAGGGAAGGGGTATTCCCTTGGCTTATCCCAGTTTTGCTAGGGAAGGCAGAGAAGGCCAAAGGTAGCCCCTGGTGTACACCATTTATTTGCAGGTGCCAAGGGGTAAGGGGGCCTGATGGCTGAAAATAGGCATAGCAGATGAAGAGGCTTGGCCTCAGAAGTCTGCATCTCTGCTGTCCGTGCCAGGCCATGGCTTGTGTGGGACTGGGTGATCTACAGAAGGGCTGCAATGCAGCTGCCTGTCTGTGTGACTGTGGGCAGGGTCATGGTAGAGACAGCCATGCAGGTGGGAGGAGGAGAATGAGGTGCTGACTAGAGGCAGCCATTCTCTGTGTGGTGGTGGCCAAAATGAGAGAGAGAGAGAGGGAGAGAGAAAGAGAGAGAGAGAGAGAGAGAGAGAGAGAGAGAGAGAGAGAGAGAGATGTGGCTAGGAAAAGCACCTGATATTTCCAGACTGTCTCCTATCCAAGTACTAACCAGGCCCAACCCAGCTTAGCTTCAGAGATGAATGACATCATTCATGTCCAGGGTGTTAGTGAAGAAAGCTGTGGTTGCCTTGGCCTGGACCTTCAAGAGCCTGCACTGGACGGTGCTGTGGAGACTCACTCAGCTGCATGGGCAGCAGACCTCCAGTGCCTGACACCTGCTTGCTGCCACCAGCCACAAGAACACACTGGCTGCAGTTATATGCCTCTTGCTTTGCTTGGATCAATGCCCTGAAGTGACAAGGGTAGCTAAAATTCAGGCCAGGCAGTGAGACCACACTGGCAGTGTCTGGCTACCTGTCTAGAAAACCAGAGTGATGGAGTTTCAATTAAAGGCCATGGCAACTGAAAGAATAGAAGGTCACCCTGGAATGTAGGAAACAAGCCCTCTGGTCTCATGCTAATAGGAGCTAGGTGGGGAAACATCCTGAGCTTGTAAGATTTACAATGTCTGTGAATTTCAGGAAGGAAAAGAGGAAATGAGCCATTAACTTTTTCTTTTTTTCTTTTTTTTTTTCTTTTTTATTATGGGTAAAAATCAAAATTCTCACAATACATACAAACATTTGCAAAATGATATATAAATATATATGCATATATGTGTATTTGCTTACAAAAATGTTATTTATATATATATATATATACATATATTTTAAGAGGTGCTTAGGTTCCGTGTAATATTTTAGGTAATCTGAGCCATTAACTTTTAAGACTTGCTCATTCTAGTAAAATGCAAACTGTCAAGTATCTATTGAATTTATATATGTACATACATGTTTTCTTTGTTCTAAAGCTAAAATAAAAGCCACACCTTATGAGGTGGCAGGGCTCTTCTCTGCATATCTGACAGAGAGTCCCCTGATCCCAGTTTTTCTTCTCTTTGTCTTATTTCTTTCTCATCCGCGGCACCGTTTTCACGGACCCAGAGCCTGACCGGCAACACCAGAGTGCAAGGGCAGCCTGGGGTCTGGGCACTCTTCTAGGTGAGTTATAAAAGGGAGTGCCTCTGATTTGCTTCTGACATCCCACCAGGACAGTCATCCTCAGGGGACAAGCCCTTGGACCTGTCCCACCCTGCCCAGCCTGGCTCAATACATGGAAGGGCCCCTCATCCCCACACAACATCCTCACACACCCCTTTCCCAGTCCATGTGTGCCCCATGCCTACCACTGCAGGGGACCCAGCTTCCCCCAACCATTCAACCAAAACCACCAGCACTCCTGCTGGCTCCACCAGATGGTAGCTACCCAGCCTGGGTGGCCCTTCCTGTCACATCCATCCAGGGACCAGGTCAGGGTAAGGAGGAAGCCAAAGGCCTTGTTTACTAGCCAGCTTTCAGGAAAATCTCTTTTCTATGCAGCCCAGTCCAGGATGTCCCCTCGCCTAATCCCCACTTGGTGCACCCCTCCCACCCAACATTTTACTGTGGGTGAGTCTGCAGCACTCCTGTTATTGGCCAGCTTCACATGAGCACAGCATCTGTCCCATGCCAAGCTCAGTATTTGATTCTTAGTTCCAAACTGGGAACCCACCCAACACAGAAAGTCAATGCTCACCCAGAGCATTGGGGATCCAGGAACCACAGGTGCCTAGATCCTCCCTGACCCACTCATCTGATTTCACAAAACACAAGATATTGTGCATTGGGATCGTCCCCTCAACCCAGGAGCTGGGGCCAAATTGAGAGTCTGATTAGTTCTGCTATGACTAGAAATCCCAGCCAGGGATCAAGATGGAGACTGATAGGTACTAGTCTTGGAAGCAGGCTCTATGGATGCATCATCACCTGAGAAGAAATTCCCTTGAAGTTGGGTATTTGGATAAGCTTTTTGGACAGGCAGATTGTGCAGGATGTAGGTAGAGAGGTGGGATTCCATAAGCAGGTGCTCAGGCAGAGGCCCCTTGGTGCAACAGGCAGAGCCTCAACTCACACCTCCTGGGTCTTTACTGTATGTGGACAGGTGTATTAGTCAGTCAAAGGGGTGCTGATGCAAATTACCAAAAATCTGTTGGGTTTTTAAAAGGGGGGTAGAAGTTTACAGCTACCAGGCCCTAAATAGTTCAACTTAAGGTATCATAAGAGGTACTTTCTCACCCAAAGTCATTTGCCATGTGTTTGGCAAGATGTGGGTGATATCTGTGAGTGTTTAGCCTTCCTCTTCCTCTTAAAGCTCTGTGGAAACAGCTTCTTCCAAAATCAGCTGTATGCTGGGGTAAGTCTCATCTCTCTCCCAGGGCTCATTACTCTCTGGTCTCAGCTACTCTGCTCTCTCCACAAGGCAAGCTGTAAACTATCAGGAAAATGGCTCTTCTCTCTCCCTGGGTCCTCTGCCATGTCTAATGGAGCCCTCTTTCTTTCCTAATGTATCTGCTTCTCTGTGTATTTACTTCCAGGGGTTCCAGCATCAAAACTCCAACTCTCTCCTCTGCCATGTAGTTTTCTCTGTGAGCTCCAGCCCACTAAGGGGGCTGGGATTCAATATCATACTGACATGGCCAAAAGTCCTAATCATAATTTAATCAAGCAAAAATGTAACCTGTGAATTTAATACAATCTAATATGCCCAGAACAAATCAGTTTACAAACATAATGCAATATCTATTTTGGAATTCATAAACAATATCAAGCTGCTATAACAGGTTATCTCCAGAAGAACTTTGAAGCACAGAGCTAAGGCCCTGGCATTAACAGTGGGGTTAGGGGCAGATACTAAGCCACCACCCCACCCCTACACTGACGGGGTTCTCTCCTGGCTCCTTTCTTTTAGAGTCTTACAGTCCTGTTCTTGTTTAATTTTTACTGCAATTGTGTCTCAATGTCCCTAAGGTTTTGACCCAAATACAACAGGTGGTGTTGACAATGTTGTTATAGTAAACATGACAATTTCCAATAGAAAAGTCTGCCATATCTAGTGACACAAAGGAGAAACCCATCACTCAGAGAGAAAGTGATTAATTGCAAGTGTACAAGCAAGGAACTGGGGGAATCTTCCCAAAACCAGTTCAAAGTGAGAATGGGAGTTAGGGTTTTTATAGGCAAAAGAAAAAGAAAATGTGGTAGGTGAGAAAAAACACTTTAAAAGATATAAAAGTCAAGTGAGGCTTCCAGTGGTCTTGTGATGAGGATATGTACAAATTTTCAGATCTGCATTGCCTCAAGCATATTAAATGTGACCTTGGTTTCAGTAACTTTTAACCACAGTTTAGACATTGTTGTTCAGTTGCCTAGGTGCAAGGTCTTCATGAGTTGTTTCTCAGCCAACCACTTAAGGATATCAAGTAATGTTCTTTGGGGGAGGGGGGAGGCACTGAGGAAAGTTACAGATTTAAAGGGTCTTCCTGACACCATTCTGTCTGGTTTTGCTTTCAGATGATACATTATCTTATACCTTCAAACAAAATTAAGAAGTTCTTGTTAATATCCTTTGGGGAACTAAGTGCAAAGTGTAAAGTTCTAAAATTAGATTAATGGAAAACCAGCTCCATTAGTGTATTAGAATTTCCAGAGCTACTTAAGTGAAGAAAATTTTAATAAGCATATTTTCCAGCTATCATGGTAAAAAAATGACTCCTTGTTCAGGTAATATATAATCAAGTTTGATTATGCTATTGTCTAAAAAAAGTTTAGGTAATGAATCTATTGCCTGTTACTGTGCAGCTCTATCTCAAACAGTAGATTCAGTAAGTTCTCCTATTGTGATAGATAGATTTCTAATTAAGTTTTCATTTTTCTTAATGTAAAGCCAAGGTAGAAACAATCTGCCAAAAGTGGCAAACCAAGAATCATGAACTCCTTGGGTAATTTTTTTATCTCACAATAGATATTGTGGGGACTAACTAGTCCAGTGAGAAATTTCAGATTCATTATAAACTCCTAAAGGTGCAGTGATGAGACTAAGTGCACATTGCCTAGACATTTACCAGCTAATAAGAGCCCAGTCAAATACATTATCAAAGCCCCTACAATTTTTACAGGAAGGAAAAAGGGTTTAAAAACTAATGATATTCATGCAACCTATATTCAGGACACAGAATTCTAACAGCATGTCAACAGTAAGCATCATTGGAGTGAACCTTAGTTTTCCAAATAGATACCTAGGAATGGAATAAATTAGGAGTTCAGTACAATTAACTAACTGTAATTAATTTAGGGATTAAATTCTAAAAATTTCTGATGGTTTGAAATTAGGGAAAAAATAAACTGAATGCAAAACTTTAACTGGATTTCTTATAAAAGGACAACTGCATAAAGATGGTTCACAAACATAAACTTTGAAACATTTTGAATCTCAAAATTGATCAGAAAGCTCTGCAATTGAGATGATATAGTGGAGCAAATCTCCATGTATGGAGGAGAATAATGTGGATATGAAACTAATATGGGCTGGATTTTCATAGTATATTATCACTAGAGAATTAGTCTAGGATTCATATGTAGGAAAATGAAGGCTTTCATGTATATGGATGAATATTTCATAGTCTCCCATCCAATTCTCCTCTGTGGAGATCTCAAATGACAAATAATTCCTTTAAATGTAATTAATTGCAAGAATATTCCACTTACAGATGCACAGTAACTCAACATGCATTAATTGACATGACAAAGAAATCATATTTCAGCAAACTACTTGGAGAATACTCACTGACCAGTCATCTTTTGATCAAAATAAGCAGAATCATACAAGATGTAAATCATGTGAATGCCATTGAAGTGCTATAGCCTTTATTGAAATCTCTGTCCACAAACAAAACAATGAATCTCACTTTGGAGGGAAATTATATGGTTGCCTTCTTTGTGGGAGTTTTCATTAAATTTTTAATCTTTGGCAATATGAGATAATTCACAGAGGAAAGGAACACTATCAATGTCATCTATGTGGAAAAACCTTCAGTCAATATTCTATTACAGGACAAAATGGGAGAATTCACCCAGGAGAGAATGTATGAATGTGGGAAAGCCTTCATTCATTGCCCTGTCCCCAGTTAACATAGAAGAACTTACACTGGAGAGAAACCCCATGAATGTTATCTATGTGTGACAGTCTTCTTTCATTACTTTTCACTTAAAGAACTTGAGAGAACTCACATTGAGAGAAATCCTAAAAATGTCATCTATGTGGGAAAACTTTCACTTATAGTTATGCCCTCAGGCAACATGAGAGAATGTACACTGGAAAGAACTATAAGTATAGCATCTAAATGGGAAAATCTCAATTTTTATCTTAGACAACATGAGATTATTCAAATTGAAGAGAAACTTTATGCATGTCATCAATGTGGGAAAGCCTTTAGTCAATATTCTGCCCTTAGATGGAATGAGAGAACTCATGCTATAAATGCTTTGAATGTAAAAGAGACTGCAACTATAGAAGTCTCTTTTAAAGAAGTCCCTTTAAACACACCAGAGTACTCAGATACTGGAGAAACACTATGTTTGCCATCAATATGAAAGCACCTCTTAAAAAAAAAAAATATATATATATATATATATATAACATTTTTGTAAGCAAATGCACATATATGCATATATATTTATATATCATTTTACAAATATTGGTATGTATTGTGAAAATTTTGATTTTTACCCACAATGAAAAATAAATTAATTTAAAAAAAAAAAAAAAAAAGAAAGTGCCTTTAGTCATCAGTGCTACTTCCGATAATACAAAGAAATTCATAAGGGAGAGAATCTATATGAATGTCTTCTATGTAGCAAAGCCCTTAGAAGATTGTCTGATGATATACCATATGGGAGAACTCACAATATAAACCTAATGGAAGTGGTGAGTCAGAGAAATGAAATATGAAAAATTCTATGTCTGTACTCAATATGGGAATGCCTTAATTTATCATTTAAATAAAATAAGTGATCTACACAGGAGTGAAACAGTAGGTCTGTAATCAATTTGCACTATCATTCAGACAAACAGTAGCCTTGGTTTACTAAAGAAAACACAGTTTAGGGATAACTATGAAAACATGAAATATGAGAGAGAAGTCTTTACTATGATGAAACCCCTTGGGGAGGATTCAGAAAATTCAAAATAGAGAATGTTTTCAATGGGAAATCATTTTTCAGCAATTGGGAACCTTATGGGCATCAGTTAGCTTGACTCCTTGAGAATTATTGTTAGAGGAGTTTGGCCAAATGAGTGAGTATCTCAGGGCTGAGTTATGGAGGTCAGTGGCGGAAATGCTATAGGTTTGGGAATAGGAGAATATGTGAATTTTTTGTTTTGGGAGTCTTCTAAGGTAAATGAATATGGTACCTCTAATGGGTCAGTGATGGAAATTTCTTTGAATCAGTGATTAAATATCTGAAGAATAGGAACAGAAGTGGTTGCTTTGTTTCTGATCTTAGAGGACACAGTATTTCCTTTCAGTGAGTAGAGTCTTTATCAGTGGGTGAGAAAGTCCTGCAAATAGTAATTCACTGAGCCAAGCAGAAGTCCAGATAGTTCCACTTGCCCCTTGCTAATGGCCCAATAAGGAATATCAGTCAGAACCCACTGCAAATATCTTTATCATAACAAGACAAGTAATATATACTAAAATCTACAAGACCCATCGGCAATGCCATTATGATGGTCCAGATGTGGAAATCCACTCCTTGATCTTAATTTTGGGAAACATAATCTGGAATATCTTTATATAAACACCTTTCAGCTAATTTCATACATAATTTTAAAAGACTGCTGAATACTTTCCTACTAAAATTGGGACCATTAAAAGTATTTCTGTTCTCAACACTACACTTCATATTTTATTAAATATTGAAAGACTGAAAGCTTTACCCTAAATAGAGACCAAGAAAAGGATGTCTTCTCTCATCACTTCAGCTATATATTGATATTAGGGTGGAGTTAGTGTAATAAGTCAAAGAGTGGAAAGAAAAATCAGAAAATGTGGAAAAGAAAATTGTTTTGATTGCAGATGACATGACTGGTTATTAGAAACTACTATTAAATTTGCAAAAAAATTTAAAGGTAATTACTAACTTCAATTTCTATATAATAGAAGTTTAATGAGAGAGATTGTAGCAGTTTGGTATTATTTATGAATTCCATAAAGAGATATTGGATTATGTTTGTAAACTGGTCTGTTCCTCTGAGTGTGATTAAATTATGATTAGGGCTTTCATTGGGCCATGTTAGTAGGATGTTGAGTCCCTGCCCCCTTAGTTGGCAGAGACACATGGAGAAAATGAAATGGCAAAGGATTTAGTGGGACTTTTAATGCTGGAGCCCCAGGAAGAAAAGGCACAAAGAAGCAGATATGTGAGGAAGGAGAGAAGTCTCCATTAGACATGGAAGAGGTCCTGGGAAGAGTGATGAGCCATTCACCTGATAGTTTACAGCTGGCCTTGTGGAGATATTAGAGCAGCTAATCCCAGAGAGGAGTAAGACCCTGGAGAGAGATGAGATGCATCCCAGCCTATAGCTGATATTGGAAAAAGCTGGGAGCACAGACCCTTAAGAGAAAGAGGAAGCATGAAAGTTTGCAGATGACAGCAGCCACCTTGTTCCAATACATGGCAACAGACTTTCATGAGGGAAGTAACTTATGCTTTATGGCCTAGTAACTGTAAGCTTCTACCCTAAATAAATACCTTTTATAAAGGCCAACAGATTTCTGGTATTTTGTATGAACACCCCTTTGGTTAATACAGAGGTACTCCATGTGCCTGGGTCTGTAATTCCATGGTGTAAGAATTTTCATATCTAGTTCAGTGGTGGATTCATGCAGAAGCAGAAGCAATCATGGGAAATCCAGTTATTTCATGAATGTCACTGAGGGTAAGCTCATTGTTCTAATCCTGCAAGTAGGGGTCATCCTCAGACTCTCTCTCACTGGGATCTCCAGCCTCATTAGATGTGCAAAGCATCTTAATACATCCTTCCTTGGCTATGTCATTCCATTGATATCTATCATGATATAGCCTTTGCCCTTGACATCAACATGAGTAATATAGATTGTGTCTTTCCACAATGCCCGGTGTTTCCACAAGCCCCTTTGCCATATCTGGGAACTTTTGATTCTCCAATCATGTTCTGTCCATGTTCTTGACATATTTTCTATGACTCCCACCATGAGTCAATAAACAGGTACATTGGGTGCTAGGTTGCTTTGTTCCAAGTGTTCCCGAGTTAAGCAGATCACTCACAGTTCAGCACATTGGGTAATTTCCACCCGTGCCATAGCTGGCTTATTGTCATTCTGAGGCTAGGTAAACAGCAGCTGCTACCCAATGGATGCCAGATGGCTTCAGCTTGGCTTATCCAGCAGTGAAACAGCACCTGGTGGACATCTTTGCATTGGAGCCCTCTGTATTTCAGTGCAAGGAGGGCCTTCATCTCATATTGCAACAGGATCATTGTTGAAGAACACTTCTGCCACCACCTCATGCAAGCATGTTATTCCTTGGAGGCCTTGTCAAGCACAGTCTTTAATTTACTACTTCCATTTGATGATACTCTATCATTGGGCATATCCTGGATAAGTGTTCTGATTACCCAGGACCCAGGATCTGATGGGGATTTCTAGACTGAGAAGGATCTGAGAGCTCTTGGTAATTCTTACCCTTTCTTTTTCCACCAAGGCCCAATAGCATATCAGAAGTTGCCTTTTGAAGGACTAGTTCTGGGTTTTGTTTGGGAACTTTGTGGCCTAAAAGCACATAGCTCTTCTTTCCATGTGAGCCAATATAGAGTGCCAGGAGGATGTAAAGATGTGGAATATGTTGGCACTAATATGCATATAGCTTAGTAAACCACTGGGCTTCCTTTTTGGTGGTGGGTGACTTTAAGGACAGTCATTTCTCCTGTACTGCCTCAGGGATCCAGTACTGGCTTGGGCTGATATACTACCAAAGAAATTGGCCATTTGAACTGGATGTTGCATTATTTTAGAATTTACGGCGCAAACAAATTGTTGAATTGCAGTTAGCAATGCATTCAGTCCCTGTGCACTTTGTTCCTTGCACTGGCCCCAAAACATGAAATCATCAGAATAATGGAGCACTTGGAGTTATTTGGGCAGGAGTAGCTTACTCAAATCCTGCCCCACCCATTGATGGCAGATAGTGTTTGAGTTTAAATACTCATGTGGCAGTTCAGCGAAGTTCCACTGTACAAATTGTCATTGGAAAGAAAATTGATTCTGGTCTTCCTCTGAGAGTAGGAAGGCAAAAAATGCATTCACCAGATCAAAACTGCATATCAAAGATCTAGGGAAGCCATGCTGGTTTCCAAGTGTTTCACAATGTATAGGATTGCAGGTGCCAAAGGCAGCACTTCTGCATTCAATTGCCAATAATTTACAATTAGTTACTTTGCTCCACTTGCCTTTTCCACTGGCCACACCAGGCTATTATTGGTGGAGATGGTGGAACAGAGGACAGATGTAGAAAGAAGGTCTTTTATGAGTTTCTTTTCTCCATGAGGAAGGCAGTATTGCCACTGTTGGACAATGCAAGGAGGTGGGAGCACTAGAGGTGCTGAGTTCAACTCTTCCCAACCATGATAGTCCAAATGTGTTAGGATTGTGGAGTTAATACTTGTCGTGCTTGGGATGTACATTACTGCATGATATCAGTTGCTACAATGTATTCCATGGCAGAAAGCATGATCACAGAGGTAACAAAATGCCAAAGGGACCAACAAACAGTAGCCTCCCATTACCATAAAGTTGTGGAATGCCCAAGGCCTCACATCTGCATCTACTGGAATGATATTGACTTGGGTGCTTGTACCTAGCAATGCTATAAAGTTTGTTCAATGTCCCCAAATTGTATATGCAGTGAGGCATATGGCTTAGCATCTTGTAGGATAGTCAGGGTTCTTGGTCACAATCCTCAGCTATTTTCAATTTGATCATGTCTTGGTTAAGAGACTCCTTTTAGTGGCCAGACTCTTCACTCACAGTTGAAGGTGGAGGCAGGAGTTCTCCAACTTGCTCTTCCTCATCTACTGCCTATATTTAGTGATTTAGGGGAGGGGATCTAGAAGAGGAAGATTGTCCCTATTGAGCCTGTGGCCCTCCTTCTAGTTTATATTTTTCTCAAAGTTCTCAACTGGAGATCCTCTCTATGTATGTTAGGTAATGGAAGCTCCAATCTCATTGATCTCAGTGTGTAAATATCAAACCAACTCCCTGGAATTCATGGGGAGGTTCTCAAAGTCCAATATATTGCCACCCTTCCTCCATAGGATGTAAAAACCATGCTCTAGGTCCCTCATCTGTAGGCCATCACCTCCACCAAGTCTAGTAGGGCAGGGGCTAATCTTCAGTTTAGTCCACAAGGACATCAGTCCTGTTTTGTCCAAAATGCTCCTGTGCAAAAGGAATGCAAGAGTGATTAAAAGAATGGCCAATAAATCAACCCACTCCATTGCACACTTCCCCATTTCCTCTGCTTACAGAACCAAAATCTGTGGAGCAAATTGCTCTATGGTGCCTCTTGGGAACACAAGCTCAAACACAACAACTATTAGTAGATGAACACTTCATTCCTTGCACAGAACAAAGTGTCCAAAAGAACAGGAAAAGACTCCATCATGGCAAGTCTCCCAGAGAGGCCAACTGCTTGAGCCAGTTTTCAAAGTTGGCAGCTCTAAATGCTTCTCATTGGAGAGGAGAGACTTGTGCTGTTTGAATGTTCAGTATTTATACACCAGAGCATCTGGGGATCTGCCAATGACAGTCTCACCCTGATAAGCAGCTGGGGCTATATGTTTCCAGTTTCTGGGTTTAAGGATGCCCAGGCTTTTCCATTAGACCTAACATATGCACCAGGCTGTGGAATATAAACATACTGAGGTGTGTGCAAACACTAGAAGTGGGAGTAGAAAAGGAGTGGGAGATGGCATTTAGGTGTATCTCTGACTTCCTCAGCATATTAGATTCTCAAGTGTCCCCCTGTAGGCACCAGTTATTATATATTAGGCTACTTTGTCATGTCCTGAAATAGTGCTGTTACCCATTGTAACATTAAATTCAGGTAAGCTCAATCCTCAGAATCAAATCACACCATTTCATAACAGTAGTCATATGGAACTTCTTCCGGGTATGCCCTGGTGACATTTAGGCTTTCCATAAAAAAGAAGCATTTCTTCCCCAAAGTCGAGGTACTCTCTATGGGGAGTCCTTGGCTTCAAAAGATGTTTAGCATGGCAAGTAACACTATCCTTCTTGTCATTTCTTTTTTTAACCTTTGTTTTGATATTTACTAATTGAAAATATAAACAATTCAAACCAAGAAAGAAAACACAGTTGAATAAAAACATACATTTCTCAAAGAAATGTACTGGATACATATAATTTTTTTTTGAATCATGCAATATGTTACACAATAATATTTGGTTCATAGTAATGCAATCATACAGTATTTGTCTTTTTGTGTCTGGTTTGCTTTGCTCAACATAATGTCCTCTAGGATCATCCATGTTTTCATATTCTTTATGACTTAATTTCCTCTTACAGCTGCATATTATTCCATCATGTGAATAGACCACAGTTTGTTTATCCATTCATCTGTTGACGGACACCTGTGTTGTTTCCATCTTTTGGCAATCATGAATAATATCATTATGAACATCAGTGTGCAGCTGTTTTTTCATGTCACTGCTCTCAGTTATTTTGTGTATATACCCAGTAGTGGTATTGCAGGGTCATGTGGCAAATCTATATTCAACTTCTATAGGAACTGCCAAACAGTCCTCCACAGTGGCTCTACATTCTGAATTCCCACCAACAGGGAATAAGTGTTCCTATCTCTCCACATCCTCTCCAACACTTGTTGTTCTCTTTCAATCATGGCCATTCTGATAGGTGTGAAATGATATCTCATTATAGTTTTGATTTGCCTTTCTCTAATCATTGGTGATGTTGAACATTTCTTCATGTGTTTTTTTTTTTTTTTTTTTTTTTTTTTTT
>JAKSZT010052292.1:1650608-1721455 GCA_026826555.1 Tolypeutes matacus | reverse complement strand
ATTTTTTTTTTTTTTTTTTTTTTTTTTTTTTTGCCATTTGTATTTCTTCTTTGGGCAAATATCTATTCAAGTCATTTGCCTATTTTTAAATTGGGTCAGGGGAGCAGAGGTGGCTCAGGCGGTTGAGCACTTGCCCCTCATGTTGGAGGTCCTGGATTTGGTTCCTGGTGCCTCCTGAAGAAGGCAAGCAAACAATGAACAGACAGACAAGAGAACCATCTTAGGGAGGGGAAGATAAAGAAAAATAAAGTAAATAAATTGAGTCATTTGCCTTTTTATTGTTGAGTTGTAGCATCTCTTTATATATCCTGGATATTAAACCCTTATTGAATATGTGATTTCCAAATATTTTCTCTCAGTGAGTTAGCTGCCATTTCACCCTTTTGGCAAAGTCCTGTGAGGTACAAAAGAGTTCAATTTTGAGGAGATCCCATTTATCTATTTTTTTCTTTTGTTGCACATGTGTTCGGTGTAATGTCCAAGAAACCACCACCTACTACAAGGTCTTAAAAATGTTTCCTTACATTTTCTTATGGTAGTTTTATGATCCTGACTTTTATACTTAGGTCTTTGACCTATTTTAAGTTGATACTTGTATAGGGAGTGAGATAGGGGACCTCCTTCATTCTTTTGGTTATATATATCCAGTTGTCCCAGGACCATTTGTTGAAAGGACTGTTTTGTCCTGTTAATATTAACTTCATAGGTTTGTCAAAAACCATTTGGCTGTAGAGGTGAGGGTTTATTTTTGGGTTCTCAATTCTATTCTACTGATCGATATGTCTATCTTTATGCCAGTACCATGCTGTTTTGATTACTGTAGTTTTGTAATATGTTTCAAGGTCAGGCAGTGAAATACTTCCCACATCACTCTTTATTGATCTTCTCAAAGTACCAACTTTTGGTTTTGTTGAATTTCTATATTATTTTTTGTTCTCAATTTCATTTATTTCTGCTCTAATCTTTATTACTTCTTTCCTTCTGCTTATTTTGGGATTGGTTTGCTGTTCTTTTTCTAGTTTCTCTAGCTGGTCAGTTACATCTTTGAATTTAGCTCTTTCTTCTTTTTAATATTGGCATTTAGGGCTATAAATTTCCCTCTCAAGACTGCCTTCACTGTATCCCATAAGTTTTGATAAATTGTGTTCTCATTTTCATTTGTTTCAAAATATTTGCTGATTTCAGTTTCAATTTCTTCTTTGACCCACTGATTATTTAGGAGTGTGCTGTTCAGTCACCACACATTTGCAAATTTACTTTTTTCCTATTATTGATTTTCAGTTTCATTCCATTATGATTTGAGAAGGTGCTTTGTATAATTTCAATCTTTTTACATTTTTGAGAGCTTCATTGTGCCCTAACATATGGTATATCTTGGAAAAAGTTCCATGGGCACTTGAGAAGAATGTATAACCTGCTGAGTTTGGATGTAGTGTTCTGTATATCTTTATTATATTATTCAAGTTCTCTTTCCTTGTTGATCTTCTCTCTAGTTGTTATATCTAATGATTTGAGTGGGGTGTTGAATTCTCTAACAATTATTGTAGAGATGTCTATTTCTCCATTCAGTTTTGTGAGTTTTTCTTATGTATTTTGGGGTGCCCTGATTAGGTGCATAGATATTTATGACTGTTATATCTTCCTGGTGGATTTCCCCTTTCATTAATATATAATGGCCTTCTGTATCTCTTATAACTTTTTTTACATTAAAAGTCATTTATCTGATATTACTATAGCCACACCTGCTCTTTTCTAGTTACTATTCATGTGGAGTATCATTTTCCAACCATTCACTTTCAGTTGGTTTGTGTCCCTGGGTCTAAGGTGAGTTTCTTGTAAGAAGCATATAGATGTCTCATTTTTTTTTTCCATTCTGTCATCCTGTGTCTTTTGGTTGGGGAGTTTAATCCACTCAAATTGAATGTTATTTGTATAAATGCACTATTTTCTTCCTCCATTTGGTTTTCATATGTCATATTTTATTTTTATCTGTCTTTTAACTCTTTTGTTTATCATATCTGCTATTATTTCTTCTATACTCTCCTCCAAGCCTGTCTCTCTTGTCTTTTTCTTTCAGGTTATAAGGCTTCTTTGATATTTCCTGCAAAGGTGAACTCTTTTTCACAAACTCTCTTAGTTTGTTTGTTTGTGAATATTTTATACTCTCCTTCATATTTGAAGGACAGTTTTGCTTGTTAAAGAATTCTTGGCTGTCAGTTTTTCTCTTTCAGTACCGTAACTGTATCATAACACTGTCTTCCAGCCTCCATGGTTTCTGAAGAGAAATTGGCACTAAGTCTTGCTGGACATCCCTTGTATGTGATGGTTTGCTTCTCCTTGATACTCTGAGAATTTTCTCTTGTCTTTGACCTTTGACATTCTGAATAGTATGTGTCTTAGAATACGTCTATTTGGATTTATTCTGACTGGGGTATGATGTGATTCTTGGACATGTAAACTCATTTCTTTCATAAGAGTTGGAAATTTTCAGGTATTGTTTCCTCAAATTCTCTTTCTGTCCCTTTTCCCTTCTCTTCTTCTGGAACTCCAATGACACATATGCTGTTGCATTTCATGTTGTCATTCAACTCTCTGAGGCCCTGTTCAATTTTTTTCCATTCTTTTTTCTCTCTGTTCTTTTCTATATTCAATTTTAGCTGTTCTGTCTTTGGTATCACTTATTCTTTCTTCTATCATTTTGAGACTGCTCTTGTATGTCTCAAATATGTTTTTGATCACACCTATTGTGTCTTTCATTCCCATGAACTCTGTTACTTTTCTATTCAGGATTTTAAACTCTTCTTTGCACTTGGTCACTATCTTCTTGATGTCATTTAACTCTTTTACCATATTGTCTTTCAACCCATTAATTTGATTTTGGGAATTTGTGCTCATCTTGCTGATTAGTTCTCTTACATTCTGCATCTCTTCTGGGGCTTTGATATATTCCTTTTCTTGGGTCATGTCTTCTATTTTCTTAGTGTGGCTCATAATTTTTGCTGATATCTAGACATCTGATTAGGATGTGGTTTACTCAGATGCTCAGTTTCTTTCTCTTTTGTAGGGATTTAGTGGCAAAATGCTGTGTGTTGCCACTGCTCTTTGATTCTTCACTAAACATGGATTGTTAAGATTGTCCTGCTGGTTGTACAAAACTGGACACTGAGCCCAGTAATTGGTGTACTGTCACTTCCTAGGGCCATGGGGAGGGAGGCTATAGAGGCTGGAAAAACCCTCTCCTAGTTATTAATTTTCTTGCATGCACTTCCTTGGTCTGCCAGGAGATGGTGCTCTTTGGAAGCTCTCAGTTCGATGCCTGTTCAGAGTGTACTTGTTGCAACACAGACCAGATCAGTGTGATAGAGCTTCCTGTCTGTATGCTGTGAGCCTTGTAATTCAAACTTTCTCAGACAGTTGTCCAGCCTTCTCTGGAAACCCCCTCACTTTTCTCAAGTTGGAAATATTTCCATTCCCCTCTAACTCCTCGACAATCAGCCACTGGTAGTAGAGGAAGAGATTGAGAGGGTTGTATATCTTTAGCCACTTTCCAGCTCCCAAGGCAAACAATGGCACTGCCCTATCCAGCCTGGAAGTGTTCCTTGGACACAGCAGAACAAAATTGTGAGTCAAAATCTGTATCAGCCGTAGGCTGTGTCTCTCTCCTTCCCCCTTCCTGGAGGCATCCTCAACAATTAGTCCCAGCTAGAAGAGAGGGCATTTGTGTGGGTCGGATTTCTCCAGTCCTTTGCTAGCTCCCAGGCAAAACACTGTGTGGTCCCGCCTGGACAGGAAGGGCTTATTGGACTTAGCAGACCAAATCTGTGGGCCAGAAGCTGAGTCAGCCTTAGGTTGTGTCCCTCTCTCTCCCCTTTCCTGTGGTACTAGATCTCTGGAGCCCCTTTTGTCTGTAGTCACAGGTCCAGAGGTCCAAGAATTCTAAAGTGTCTTTAGTGTGGGGGACAGTGCCAGCAGCAGCAGCTGCTCATTTCAACTCACAATTCTGTCATCTCAATTTCACTCCTTTATCCATCTCTCCTCGGGGTGGTATCCAGCCTTTGCTTGGTGTCCTAAACCCTAGAAGATTTTTATCTAGGCTCTTTCAGCCTGTCCTCTAGTTATTTTTCTGGATAAGAAGAGAGTGCCATGTCCTTCTAGTCTGCCATCTTCTTCTCCTATCCTTCTTTTCTATGGAGTGTTTCCTTGAGATACTAGGTATTATATCCAGTATATCCAGTGTAGTCCACCATATTGACAGTTTGGCTGGAATGATGTGGATTGATGTGGTTAAATGCTGATAGAACTGACAGATTTGCTTAGGATGGTGGCTCCAGAAAAAGCCTCTATCATTGAGACAAACAAAAAATTGCCCAGGCAGGCAGGCAAACAGACAAATAGGCAGACAGGCAGACAGGGAGAGAGACATAACCCAGGGTTCCTTCCCACAAAGGGCAGCAGGCATGAAGATGCCAGTAGTAGAGGCAAATCATCCAAAATGGGCTAATTCCCAGCCCAGAGTCCACACCCCTGAGCTTCTTTCCCTGGGGTTGGAAGGCACAAGCTGGCTGCAGGTCGAACTTTTGCTGTGCTATTTTCTCTGGTATGATGAATGGCCTGCGATAATAGAGCTTAGAGTGGGTGAAGACCACCAGGAAACAGAGCAGGGAGTCAATCTAGCAATTCAGGAGGTTTGCAGAGGGAGGGATCCCGTGCTGGGTAGAACTCTGAAGTGTCCCCCAAGTGATAGCCCATTAAGAAAAGGAACAGCCTTTTCCCAAGAGATGGGAAGTGCCTGGTGCATTCCCAAGGACTTGAAAACAGAACCAAATGTGTTCTAGTCACCCTCAGAAGGATGGTCAGGAGCTCTGTGACTGCCCAGGTTTCCTGCCAGGAAAGCCTAGTGGGGCAGTGTCTGGTGGGGCTTGGGGAGGATGTGGGCAAGTACTTTCAGGTGGGGTGGGTTGTTGTGGCAGTATCAAGCCTAACCCAACCACACCCCCAGGTCAAAGGCTTTAAGACACAAAGACCTTTCCTAGGAAGTCTGCCTTCAGACAGCAAAGGAACCACTGCACTGGGCTGTGGAGGCTGCTGGCACTCAGGGAATCACAGGAAATTCTGGAGCCCCAACTCTCTTTGCAGATCCCTTGTGATCTGCCTCTCCAAGGCCATCCCAGTTCCCAGCTCCAAGGGCATCCCCTCTCATTTGATGATGCCTTCAGATGGCTTTCCTCCAAGCCTATATTTGGCCACCTCCATTGCAGCCTCTGGCTGGGGTTTCCTGCCATAGCAGACCAAATTGGAGCCATGATCTGACTCCTATTCCTGAGTTGAACAGATGACTCATTGCACTGTGAATGTGTGTTGCTTGAATGTGCATGGGTCGACCTGGTGGGACCTTTGTTCCAGAGGCTCTCTGACCCCCAATCTTCTTGGCAGATGTCAGCTTTCCACATTGGGTGGTTCCAGTTGAGCTCTGAGGGTAGAGGATGAAGCCTGGCCCAGAACACATGTACTCATTTTAGGGAGGTCAGTAACATGAGTGCCATGGCCACATGTGTGGGAAGACACATTATGGGACAGGTGCACCCTATGGGAAGATAGGCATGGGGATAGTTTCATCAGGGCTCCCTAGAAGAGAGATGTTCGTGTGTACTGGGTGGAAAACAAGGCCTTGGGCATGCTCCTGACTCTAGCCTGTTGCACTCAGTCAAGACCTCTGGTGGCCAGGGCTCTGGCCAGGTGGACTGCCCAAGGACATTCTAGGAAATGCCTGCCAGGCTGTACAGCTGACCACTGGGAAGGCCATCAAGGTGTGCTGGAAGATTTGGTTGGATGTGGCAGGGGCATAGATGGGGTTCCTGTGGGCTAGGAATAGGTGTTTGTGTGGCTGCTGGTTGGCGGTGGGTGGCTTTTTAGAGACTGAGCCAGGCTGGGAAGGGTGGGGCAGCACAGAGGGCCCAAGGGTACACTCCCTGAGGATGCCCAACTTGATGGGATGTCAGAATCCAAGTGGAGGCAAGCCTCTTTGGAAACCGCATAATGAAGTGCATGGTACTTTGGGGATCCCTTAGTGTCTGGTCTGCTATATGGGTAGCTGTGCACTATCAGGGCCCTCTCAAGGCCTGGCCTGTCTTTTGGGTGCTGTCCTGGCCCTCAGGGTATGGGCAAAAGCCAAGAGTGAGGCATGTCATGGTGGCCAGGGCACCTGGGTGACTGGTGGCAGTGAACACAGTCCAGTGGCCCACAGCTGTGCTTCAGGGGCCCATAGACACTGCAGCTGGATGTTTAAGCAGCAATGCACAGTACAGTCTCTTGAGGCTCCAGGCTGTGGCAACCAGAATCTATGGCTATAGCACAACGAACATGTCTGATATAGACTGATGTCTGATCTCTAAAGCTAATCCTGGTGGGTTCTGGTTAGTACTTGGACAGGAGACTGCTTGGGAATACTAGGTATTGTAGGCTTTTGCCAGCAACATTTATCTGACACATGTACAGTCTTTCTCTCTCTCCCCTCTTCTTTTTGCAGCGCTGCCCAGATCATGGCTTTCTGCAGCCAATGCATCCTGTCCCTTTGCAACAACCCTGCACTGGCACCATCATCTCCACTATGCTCCATGCCCATTGGGGCACATACAGGCAGCTCCATCCCAAACATTCATTGGATCTCCCCAACCAGCACAAGCCCAGGCTTGGCAGGGGCAGTGGAAACCCTGACTGCGGAAGCAAAGAACCCTCATCTGGTAGACCTCTTCTTGGCCATTGAGTCCCTAACTCCCCTTCGCACCTGCAAGCAAATGGTGCCCAACAGGAGCCACTCTTTTCCTTCACTGCCTTCCCTGGCACAACAGTGATGAGATGAAGGAACTATCCCTTCCCTTTGCAACTGGGCCCCATTCTACACATTCATTGTTCTCCAATCCCCAGAGTACAAGACCCCTCACCCATGCATCAAGCCCTCTTGGACCTGTTTGTGTCCACTGATTTCTAGCAACCATGCATGGTATTTCCAGCAACTCCAGGGGGCCCCTTTGTTGATGAAGGAGAAACAGTTTTGTAAACAGACAGACAAACACATAGACAGATATACCCAGGGCCCATCAGTCCTCCTGCATGGGCTGGCAGGATTTGGAAGGGAAGATGACATGAGAGATCATTGGTGGCAGCAGCAGCACATCCTGTGGAATCAATCTTGCTGATTCCAAGCCCCAGGTGATTGCCTTCCTCTCCAGGCCTAACCCAAGCATGAGATCCTGGCTTACCCGTCCCTTTCCATCCTAAGCTCTCTTACTTGTCCACTAGTCACCCACTGCATCATAGAGCCCAGGTCCAGGATCTGTGGCCTTCACCCCATCTGGCTGAATCCCTTTGCTTCCTTCCCTCTGAATCAGAGTGCCCAGGCTGGCTGCAGATCTTACCCTCAGCTTTCTCTCCCTATCATTTCTGTTTCTTCTCACTTCAGAAAAGGCTTCAATGATATTCAATCTTGTCCAAACCATGCCTTCTTCTGATTTGGGAATCAACTTTAAACTCCATGACACAAGTAGCAAAAAGTGGCTGACAAGTCAGGATGGGCTGAGTTAACTTCACTCCAACCACTCAACTTGCCATCTGGTGCTGTTATTTAGTCTATCATTCCTTATTTCTTGTGCCAAATCATCTACCATCCCCCAAAGGGCTTATGAATTTTTAACTAAAATGTTTACTTCCAGGACTTCATGCTATGGCCATATAAAAAGATCCATGCATTCTCTCTCCAAAATAAGATACTGAACTGTAAAATTTAACCAATGAACTGTATGAGCTGTCTGAGAAGAGATCAAAGTCATACAATAACTTTAGTACCATTTATGCATCTAAGAAGACTGGGAGTCTGTTGCATCTGAGTTTGCTCCCATTCCCTTCCCCACTCCAGGTTGGTCATTGTAGAGGTCTTGCCAAGGCAGGATAGGCATTGAGAACAGGAGCACCTCTCACATAGTCAAAAAGTGCTCACTGGGTACATATGAAGCTCAATGGTTAAGTGCCTCCCTCCCACATATGATGTTCAAGTTTCAATCCCTGGTACCTCCTAAAAAGGGGGTCTCATTAAATGTGGAGCAGTGGGTACATAAATTCCTAGCAGCATAATCAGTTGAAGTGACAATCTCAGAGACAGGAAATTGAAGAGGGCTTAGGGATGTGTTGTAAGAAAGCACAGGTCCAGATGATGCTCCATGCAGGAGCAGTAGAGAGCAGATAGGGTCCCCATCTTCCGCAAGCTCCTAGCTGATCCTGAGACTGTACACATGCACATAGGAGCACTGAAAGGGCACAGAAGAAAGGAAAAGTCAGAGGAGACACAAAAAATTTAGGGAACTTTCAATAATCCTGTACCCATATAGACCTATGAGCAGAGGATTGAACCCTTAGTGGCCCAATGTTTTTGAATACAACATCTGTCCATTTATTAGCTGATACTTAATCTACACAGAAACAGGTGCAAGGCATAGGAAGCCAGCAAGTATTTTATAATATATTCTATATAAAATATGTTACATATTTGTGTGTTTATGTATATATATATGCCCACACATATATCAAGCAGAGACATATATTGTTGTATTGTATAGGGGAAAAAGAATTCATAGATTTAGTCCAAGACCAAAATAAAAATATGAATGAATAAATTAACAGCAACAACAGTAAACACCAACAGAAGTAAAAGTAAGAATCCAGACATGCTAAAATATATTAAGTAATCCAGAATGACCAGTTTTCAGAAAAGGAAAATGATTCATACACAGGGAAGAAAGCAGTGAACAAGTATGGTCCATAACTATCTCCAGAAATCTGATAAACGAAGACATCAAACAGCTTATAAAAATATCCTGAGAAATAAAGTAGATCATAGTTAATGAAAGAAAAGGAAGTATGACTACAATGAAGCAACAAAAGCAAATTCTTAAGAGAGAGATAAAATTTATTTTAAATATGGAAATTTCCATGTTGGTGAAACAAAAATTCATGAAAAATCTGTAGAGTAATGCAATAGATTCAAGATGGCAAAAGAATGAATCTTTAACTTATACATATAATCTAGTCTTCAGAAGCCAACTAAAAATTAATGAGGGGAAATTAATAAAACCTCATTTACCTGTGTGACAACATTAACTATACTCACTTCCATGTAAAAGGACACCTAGAAGGAGAGGAGAGAAAGGGGAAGAAAAATATTTTGAAGAAATAAAGACCAAAAATTAACTACATTTAATAATAAAAAATATCCATATCCAACAAAGTTAAAAAATCCCTGCTTGGATATATACAATGAGATCCACACCTAACAGACAAACTATGAGAGCCAAATACAAACACCCATCCATGAACATAATGTCTAGAAGAGGGATGGGAATCCTAAGTTCCAGGGCCTTCAGCTCAGCTTATATCAAACCAACAATGGCTCCTTTGAAAAGCAGGAATTAAAAAGACTCTGTAAGATGTTTCACTTGTGGCTATAGCAAGAAAAACACAACATGGAAGAAATTATTTTTCAGTTGGTCCTGGAACACTTTTGATGAATGGATACTGCAGATACAGGTCCACTTTGAGAGAGAACTGGGATTCAAGTGGAAGAAATCTGGAGAAACTCATGGAAGATCTGACCAATGATTGTATGAAGTCACATGATTATCAATGTCCACATGCAGGGACAGAAAGCCCACTTCTCTGAGAATATAACCTTAAGAGAAATCATTCATTTCATGGAACAAATGCCAGGAGGAACCCCAAGAGAAGAGAGCATGAAGACACCCTTCCAAAGTCCCCAAGATATTCCCCTTCAAACAGGACAAGCAGATGGATATCAACATTTCTGTAATATTCCAGTCAAGTAAATGAGAGCATTACTAGTTGAAGCAATAATAACCTCCCTGGTTATTATTCAGGAAGATGCTTGTCCTAATCCTGAAGAGGGGAGTCATTCTTGGGAGAACATGTATAACTCCTGAAGAACAGAGCTTGGCTCCTCCATATCCCAAGAAGGATCCCTAGGAGGACTCTCTTACAAAGATGTCCCTATGGAGGTGGAACCACAGTTTCTCCCAAGGAGAGATCAAGCCAGCCCTAAGCCTGTCCCTACTAACCAAAGCAATGATAGAACATTCATTTGCAGGATAAGCCAAGAAAGAGTCCACAGTCCCCAAAATCATATAGTGTGAGAACTGTTCCAGGATCACTAGGTATCCCTCTCAGCTAGATGCCCACTAGATAAGACACAGGGATATGAGACCATTTGTTTGTACCAAGTGTCACAACATTTCTTTCAGACATCAGACCTCCATGTGCACCAGAAGAGTCACATAGTGGAGAATCCCTGTAAGTGCAGCACATGTGAAAAAGTCTTTCAGCCAACAAACCATCTTGTGAGCTCATGAGAGAATCAGAGAAGGTACTGTGAGTCATTTACATACCACTGCCGTATGAGGACACACCAGAAAATTAACCTCAAAACTGATTCTGCCACACCAGAAGCTTCCGCTAAAACTATCCCCACATAAGTTATATTTTTAATTATCCCACATGCCTAATTCCTGCAAAATGTCAATTATTTTAGTAGGGAGATCATTTAAAGATTGGTTACTTGGGTAGAATTAGTCTGTCTTCTGCCTTTCTTTATTATGTGACACTCTTATTCAAAGTTTAATTCAGATAGAAAAAGAAAATTAAACAAAATCAAATACAAGGAGAAAATCTTGAAAATAACAAGAGAAAAATGGCTCATTAAATAAAGTAAAGTATCAAGAAAATTAATGGATGTTGGCCACAAATCAGCGAGATTTCAAGGTCAAAGCATTGTAAAGAAAAATAGTGTCAAGCAAGAATTCTATATCCAGCAAAATGAAAGTGAAATAAAGACAATACAAGAGAGCTGAATACCAAATATTTAAATGGTTGGCTTAAATAACAAGAATAATTTTCTCACAATTTTAGAAACTAGCAGTCTAAAATCAAGATATCAACATGGCTATGGTTTCTCATGGAGTCAGTCATTCTGGGGATAGTAGCACTTCACCACATGGTGACGTCCTAGGTCTTCACCTATGACTTTCTTCTGCTGATGTTTGCCAAATTAACTGCTTATAAAGGATCCAAGAATAAGGTCCTATTTACAAATATTTTCATACCCAAAATAATAGAGATTAAGAATAAGAACTTGGCAGTTCTAGGGACAAATAATTCAATTTACCATACACACCTTCAGATTGAAAAGAACCTACTCCATTTGGGGAGCAATGAAGAGCACAAGAAATGATAAATATGTGTAATAATATAAAAGTCTCTATAGTATACCTTTTCTCATTTCCTGTTTTAATTTAAGAGATGTAAAATTGTGTAAATCAGTAATTAAAATATTACATGGAGCATTTATAATATATAAAAATATATATCATAACAGCCTAAAGAAAAGGGGGAAGAAATGGAGGTCCATTGAAGCAAAGTTTCTATAATTCTGGAGTTAAGTTAGCATTGATCTGAAGTAGATTGTCATAAATTAAGATGTATTCAATCTTTCAATTAGAATCACAAAAGAAAAACTAAAGGAAATGTTATAAGTAAACAAATCAATTTAAATGTTACAATAAATAATAACACAAAAATGAAGCCGGTCAAGAGGAAGGGAAGAACAAGCAAGAGAGGAGGCATAAAAATAACTACTAATATGGGATATATAAAAATCCAGAAATGTCAACAACTCCTTTGAATGTGAATTGCCTAAATATTCCAGCCAAAGTTAAAGATCATCAGACTGTATGAAATTACAAGATCTAACAATATACTGTCTACAAGACACCCACTGTAGATTCAAACACACAGGGTAAAAATAAAATGATGGTAAAAAACATATTATTTAAACAAAAACAATTGGAGACTCATCCCAGGGAGTCATGTCCCACGTTGGGGGGAAGGTAATGCAATCATATGCTGAGTTTGGCTTAGAGAGAGGCTACATTTGAGCAACAAGGAGGCTCTCAGGTGGCAACCCTTAGGCACCCCACAACTGCAGGCTAAGTCTCATTTGCAAGAGCAAAGGCTCACAAGGGTAGTCATCAATAAAAAGAAAACAAAAGTGGGTCATCCAATTTTGATAGGCACTCTCCCTACACTCAGAGGACTATTGCTGCTCCCTTGGAGATTGTGGCAGAGCTCTCCAGGCTAGGAATTCAGATTCCCTCATTTATTGTGTGATTATCCACTCATCGTGACCATGCCCCATCCCCTTATTCTTCGAACGATTTTGTATATCTTTCATGCATATTCGGTTGAACCAATCCCCATGAACCCCCCCCACAGACACCCTCCCCCCAATAATCCCCCGCAGTACCCATTGTAACCCTTCTGTGATCCAAATCCTCCATGAACATTTAGTCCATAAAATAATCAAATACACTTACTAGGAAAAAGAAACAAGTGAGATAAGCTTACATGCAAGAGACAAACATAAGGAAACTCAGGGGGAAAAAAAAAAAAAAAGAGAGAGAGAGAGAAAGAAAAAAAACAAATAATCAAACAAAGAACAAAACAAAATAAAATATAATTAGTGGATTGGGACATTCAAAAAATGGGCAAAAAAGCAAAGGAAATGCCTTTATAATATATATATATTCATTTTTATTTCCTTTCTCTCTTCTTTTTTCCCCTTTTTCCTTCCCTTTATCACTGCAATACCAAGTGCCAACAGGCAGCTTTGTGCAGTGGCAGTATTGTAGCCAATGAGGTTTATCCGAGGCACGATTATTGCTAATTGAAAACTTTTCCCAAGTGCCAACTGGCAACACAACTGGAAAAAGACCTTGAATAAAAGGGGGAAACGGTAAAGACAATGAGTTCAAGTGGCTAAGAGACTTCAAAGAGAGTCGGGAGGTCATCCCAGAGGTAACTCTTACGCACACTTCAGTAGGAGCTCATAGAACATCTAAGTGCCTATCACCCCACTCAGTGGGGTTCCTGAGAGCTCCAGAGACACCCTGGTCTTATATAAGGGGGGATAGCCCCAGAGACTGATGCCTTATCAGTGGGTTCTATTTTGGAATCTGTGCTCCTGAGAGTGACAGAATTAGACTCAAATAAGTCCTCCCTGCACATGGTTCACCAGTCCCCTCTATTCAAACCTACATGTGATGCTGGAGTTTCTTAGGTATACTTCCAGAGACTGGAGCCTCCCACCTACCTATGTGCCAGGTGTGCATGAAATCTAGGTGGAGCTGCAACTCCTACCCTACAGCTCAATGGACTCATCCAAGTCACCTGGTGAGGAGACAACGATGGGAAATGGCCATCCCAGGGAATGGAGAGGGCCTGCATCTGCAGGCAGGATCATCCCACCCACCATATCCATGGGATATAAGCCCTCTCTCACTTGGAGTTGGAGTGGACATCACCATCCCAGTCCCCTCTGGATTGGGGGAAGAACTATGGACTAGAGTGGACTTGATGGTATTCTCTTGCTCACATATGGTGATTCTTGCAATGCAAGAAATTATAACAATGAGGTGGAGCCAGTGGCCACTTGACAGTTTTTGGGTAGGGAGCGGATGAGCAGTTGAAATACAGGGGCTTCTTTGGGAGTTGGAGGTTGTCCTGAGTACTGTTGTGGCAACGGATGTAGGCCATTTTAAATCAGCACACACCACTCAGAACTGAGTGGGAGAGAGTGTGGTCTACAGTGTGAACTGTGGTCTATGGTGGGTGGCAAGGCTCCAGGATGTGTAAGTTCATTGAGGTTGGTGGGCCACACTGTGGGAGATGTTTGTGTGGGATGTGGTGGGAGGTGTGGGAGGTGGACAACATGGGAATCCCAGTGGGTTCCGTGTAATATTTTAGGTAATCTAAGCACCTCTTAAAATATATGTATATATATATAAATATATAAATAACATTTTTGTAAGCAAATACACATATATGCATATATATTTATATATCATTTTGCAAATGTTTGTATGTATTGTGAGAATTTTGATTTTTACCCATAATAAAAAAAAATAAAATAAAATAAAATAAAACATAAAAAAAAACAATTGGTGAGCTGTAGTAGTTATATTAGTATCAGACAAAATAGACTATACAAGAAATATTACTAGACACAATGATGAATATCTCATAATAACAGTAGAATCAATGCATGAAGAAAATACAACTGTAAATTCATGCATACTTAATATCTAAGACTCAAAAATACCTAAAATAAAATTCTGACACATATTTCAAGGATAACCCTGTAAAGAATGAGGGGCCAACTTTATTGCCTCATGATCTTCCCCAGTTCAGTTCCTCCCACTTTATACTGCCAAGTTCATAGCTTTCAGGCTGATTACTTTAAGCACATGTTTACTATTAATATTTTGGCTCATGTAGATCATGTTCTCCCTCTGAATGTCCAACATTTACTAGTTTTAGTATATACAGTTGATGGGCAATGAATATTTTTGAATGAAAAAACAAAGGAGTAAATGAATGAATGGTTGATACCCCACACACAGGTGGAGAAGCAAGGCAGTATAGCATGTTCTACGAACAGTTATAAGTTGTTCCAAATACCTTCAGTAGTATTTTCTAAACTGAATTCCTAGAGATGTTAATTAATGGCTTTTCAATGAAAAACACTCAAAATTTACATTCTCTTCCTTTCTTGGATGCTCTCAATGCCCATTACTATGTTTAAACCAATTTCCCCACTGTCACAAATTAAAATTATTTGATCAGAATTTGACTAATAACTTGAGAATTAAGCCTCAGAACTCTGATTAGAATATATTGACAATGAGTGTAACATAGCTCTGATAAGATGGTAGTGGATGGGGCTGGAGAGATGAACTGTGGTCAGGCCATGAGATTTTTGGTATGAAATGCTGAGGAATTTGGACTTTACTGTGTGGACTACATAAACAATTGAAAGATTTTTGATAACGGTGTTATATTTACTAATACCAACAATATAGAAGATGAATTGGAGAAAGGACATTCAAGAGACAGAGGAACTAGTAGGAACCTAGTGATAGAGAGCCAGGCTACAAATAATGACGACTTGGGCTAAGTCTATGGCAGGAATAACAGGGAGGAGGGGAGAAATTAAGAAAATATATTAAGGGGGTAGAGTTCATACATCATCACTAACTACATGAATGAATGAGAGAGCAGGACATGTCAAGTAAACATTCCATGTTCTAACTTAGAGCATTGGTGATGACATTCACCCTGACAGGGAAGAGGGGGCAGTAATTTGGGGGAAGACTTTAGTTTGAGATATCCATGACAGTCCTACTGGAAATTCAGATGTGGGGCCGAGGAGACAGTTCTCGCTAGATGTGAAGGTTTAGCTTCACTAGCATTTTGATTCAGTTGAATCCATAATTTGGATGTGGTCATTCAGAGAGCATATGTAGAGTGAGGAATATATAGGCAGGAGATTGAACCATGGGGGCATCAATATGAAAGGGATAAATAGAGGAAAACTACACTGAGAAGAAAGAAACCGAGGGGTCGGAAGGAATTAAAAAAGATAGTAGGGGAAAGCCAAGGTGGTGGTAGGGAAGTATATAATCAAACCTATAAAGAATGATGAGAAATCAGGAAGAAAAGATCTAGAAGATAAAGAAAGGAATGTGTTCATTGCATTTAAGATTTTGAATCTAAGTGTTAACCTTAGAAGAGTAGTTACATTGGAGTAGTTGAGTGAAGTGAGACAAGATCACAGCTGGTTGAATTGGAAATGAGTAAAAGGTGTCAGGTAATGTCCTAAGATTCATCTAAGAACCTTAGCTTTTAGAGGAGAGTGAGGGAGCAGTGCTTATGATGGTGGAGGCCTTCAGCAAAGCTCTTATTTCAGTTTTGGGTGAGACATAAAGAGAGGGGAGAGCATGCTTTTGTGCCAAGTGAAAGCCAGAGAGAGAGAGAGGAGATATCTGAGGGCATTGAGCAAGGATGTTGGGGCAAGATGAGAAGCAACATAATCAAGGCCAACTGACATAGGCCTAGTTATATTTTCTTATTCTAGTATCTTGTCCATCAATTGGTATATTTCCCTAAGACACAATATTTAGGATAGATACTGTAAGTTAGGCAAAAACATCTTCTTACCCATTTGCATATTCCTTACCACAGTAAGTTAGAACAAATAGGGGCCAACTTGGCCAAAAACATGCCTTGCTCATCCTGCTGCTTCTGCCCTGCTCCCAACACTCTCCATATAGATTCTGTAAATAAAATTGAAACTAATGGTGTCATACCATGTGATTTGCCTTCTTCTCAGCTCTCCAATCACATCCCTAACCAATTATCCCCACTCTCTTTTCTGTACCATGAACTGGGAACTGCTTTCCCCATTTTAGGCATTTACCCTTCCTGTAACTGCTGCTGGGAAATCTCTTTCCTTACCACTTTGCATGACTGCCTCCTTCAAATTCTTCATTGCTAAGCCTAAATGTCACTTAATCTCCTCATAGAAAAGGAGATATCTGTAATCACCCATACTTTATTAATGATCATAATAGTCTTTTTTTAGATTTATTCTTTTTTCCTTTAGTGTAGTTATTTTAACTTTCTATTTAGAGAAGTTTAGATTCATATTTACAAAAAAAATTACATTTAAAAATATAGTGGATTCTCATGGATCATCCCTGGCCCCACACATGGTTACCCCTACTATTGACAGATTAGTGTTGGACATTTCTTACAATTGATGAACCAATTGCTACTAATCAGAGTCTATAGGTTATAATGCTCTTTTCAATAACTTCAAATCCTTGCATGGAACAATGGCTATATTTTTCTAGCATTTAATTAGTTCTGCTGGTAATAAAGAACCATCAAGGTGATTGTGATTTCTAATAATGTCAGTTTTTCACTGTATATAAATGTATAACATTCCATATTGTGAAATAATTAAGAGAAAACATGTCAAGGTTTATTGTCCTCTTCCCTCTGAGTGTATAAATACTCAACACTGAAAGAGTACAGAGTCCTTCCTCTCCTAATGGAACATATAGAACAGCCTTCTACCAACTCTGGTCTGAGCAGTTGTCCTACCTGGGACACTGGACATAATTGAATCTTTCCCCCTATTCTCTGGGTGATTTGTGCTAAGTAATAAACTGTTCATTTACTCAAATATTTTTTGTAACTAAGCCTATGTTCCCAAGATGCACTACAGAGCAATTTGTTCCACTGATTTGGGGGCTGCAAGTAGAGAATCTTGCAAATTATGGAATGGAGTTGGTTGATTTTTGGCAATTATTTTCATCATTCTTTCATACCTTTTGTATGGTGGTGTCTTGAGGAAAACAAAAGTGATGGGTTTGTGGGCTAAACTGAAGTTTTACCTTATCTACCATCCTGGGTAGAGGTACTGACTCACATTTGGGTTATCTATGGAATGCACTCTACATCTTCTCAAGGAAGGGTATCAATTAATGGGACTCTGAGAATCCCCCAAAATTCCAAGGATTTGGCTAGCTGTTTTAATCCTGAGATCAACGAGTTTGGGTCTTCCAATGTCTGACATACAATCCCCTGGCTCATGGCTTCTTATAGCTCTTCTCATTCTGGAACCAGGATTACAATCAGACCTCCAAGAATAATATTGTGGTGAGTGTGAGACCTGGAATTATTCAGGAGACTAATAGAATTGAAGATGGTGACCTAGAGGGGAAAACAAAATTATGAGACATTGGGAAGATGGTAGAGTAGGGAGTTCCAGTACTCAATCCTTCTACCACAAAAACTATAAAACAGGCAGAGATCATCTGACACATATATTTTAAATGTCCAGAGTCTAGAAGAACACTGTGCAACATCCAGGGAATAGCAGGAGGAAAAGGCCAATAAACTATGATAAAGAACTCTAATTGCTGTCTCTGAGTGGCAGCTACTGGTGACCATCTTACAATCTCACAACAGGCCACCCCCATGGGGTACAGAGCCTGGCTAGCTGCTACTGACAGAAAGGGATGTAAAAAAATTTGCTCCTCAAGAACATGGGAGCCACAGCTGACCACTGATCACAGCTTTTGATTATCACATTCAGATCACTGGGTACTGACTTTGGGGGAAGCTATTGTTTCAACCTGCTCTGGACACAGATTATGGCAGTCAATATTTCAGTCTTTCCTGGACAGGGGCAGAGACAGTGGTGATTTAAAGAAGCAGTGATTCTCCAGGGCTGTGGGAGGAGTAAGCTGAAGCACTGCATTTGCTTGGCAGGCTAGGAAAGCTCAGCTTTATGGAGTCATCCAAGAAGCTTTTGTTGTCTTTACTGTCATCCTCCACAGGACACTTTGGAGCAAGTTTGCAAGCCCTTCGTTGGTCCCTGGCTCTCTTATGGCTGGGAAACAACTTGGGAAACTCATCCCATGGGTGATCTTCCTACCAGAATTTGCACACTATGCTAAAGCAGCATGAGATAAAAGAGTGAAAAAACTGTAGAAGTGGACAGTCTGGGACAAAGGCCTACCAGCTCAGATACTCAGGAGAGAGCAGTCTATATCCAAGGAAAAGAGCAGACAACGAAACACCTGGAAACAGTAGAACTCCAAAACAAAAAACAAACAAAGCGACAGGACAAGAGAGAGACCCAGAAAGACAAGGAAAAACCCTCCACACTACATTTCCCTTTGGCAAACCATCCTTCCTGATAGGAGGGCTGAAGTCTAAGAAAATGTCTTCTAACCTTTATAACTCAGCTGCTTACAAAATGGAAAAAAAAAAAAAAAACATCACAGGCATAAATCCAAGAGTTAATATTTTAAATATTAGCACAATGTGCAACAAAAGAACACAATACAAACAGAGGAACAGTAAATTATGGTCCCTTCAAAGGAAGAGGATAAAAATACAGAAAATACCAATGATGAAGATGAGAATGTGAACATACTGAATAAAGTTTTTTAAAAGGAGGTCTTAAAAGTTCTAAAGAGTGTGAATGAATGTACAGGTAAAGTACTAAATGATATCAGAAAAACAGTAAATGAACAATATGGGAGTCTAAGTAAGGAGAAAAAATTTTAAAGTAACAAAATAATAGGACTGGAGTTGAAGCATACAATAACTGCAATGAAAAATGGTCTGGAAGGTTTCAAGAGCATATTAGAGCTGGCAGTGAACTTGAATAAAGACATTTGAAATGTGTCAGACTGAGGAGCAAAAAAATAAATAAATATTAACAGTGAAAATAGACTAAAACATCAATTACATACTAATATATACATTATGGGTCTGTCAGATGGAGAAGAAATATATAAAGGTCCAGAAGGGTTATTTAAAGAAACAACAACAGAGAATTTCACAAACTTATAAGAAGGTGTGAATATGCCAATTCAGGAGGCTCCGAGATCACAAAATGGGACAACCATGGAAAAAATTATACCCCACTATATATTGATTACACTACCAAGTGCAAAGGATAATGAAAGTTCTGAAAGCTGCAAGAGAAAGGCAATATTTTACATACAAGAGAATACCAATTAGATTCAGTGCAGATTGATTTCTCATCAGAACTCAATGGAGGCTAGAGGGCATAGGGTTGTAATACTTAAAGTGCTGAAGGAAAACAACTGCCAGTCAAAAATTTATGTACAGAGAATCACTCTTTCAAAAATGAGGGAGAAATTAAGACATTCTCAGTTAAACAAAAGCTGAGGGAATTCATCACCACTAGATCTGCCTAACAAACAATGCTAATGGGAATTTATAGTATTGAAATGAAAGTACACTAGAAAGTGCTTCAAAACAGCCTAAAGAAACAATGATCTGCATAAAGGTAACAATTTGGGTAATTGAAAATTCCAACATTATTGTATTGTATTGTTTGGTACTTAACTACACTTCTTGTTTCCTACTTGTGCAAATATGCAAATGCATAAAAGGTAATGATAAATCAAGGCTTTTGTACATAAAATGTACAAACATATAAGTGGTAAGAAGTAAAAAAAATGGTGGGGGTTCAGATATCTGTATACATGCATGCTTTTGAAGTTAAGTAATATCAAACTGAAGATAATTGTTATATATTTAGTATGTTACATTTTAACCTCATGGGTTAAAAACAAACGAAAAACATCCAGATAGAATTTGGAAGGCACTCAAAATGGTACAACACAAAAGCAAATTTGTATTAAACAGAAGTGAGTGTTCCAAGCAGGGAGCCATGTAAAATGACAGCTTCCCACCAAACTGGGAGGGATACATCAAACCAAAGAAAGACTCAGACAAGTCAAGCTTGGTGAACAAAGAGTGTTTAATATGGGGCTTATGTGGGGCCTCATGCTCAATGGTCCAGGAGGAGAGAACCTCTCTCTTTGAGAGTTGGAGACTGATCATCACCTAAATCCTGACCTGTGGGAGTGAGCAGAGAGCATGACACTACTGAAGCTCAAGTCACACTTCCCACAGAGCAAGAGGGGCCTTTTTTTTTTATCACATGTCTTTGTGCAGATGGAGAGGGCTTGTGAGGGGGTAGCATGATTAAAAAGTGCAGTGCTCAAGAGAGTTAAACAAGGCCCAGACATTCATCATGTTTTCCAGAAGGACAGAAGTTACACTTTCACTGTAACTATGTAAAAGGAGCATTTATAATGTTTGTCAGTAGGGCTGAAGTTACATTTGTACAGTAATTACTAAGGGATCTATTGATACAAAAGTGGTTAAGCATTCACAATCATATTATTCTTAGAGATTCTGGGACAGAATTCTAACCCTACATTTTATTATCAGTCATGAGCTCACAGTTATTTCTCAAGGCTTGCTGTGTAACTACTAAGAAAAGAAATGCTTCAGTGACTAGAAGGGGAAAGAACTGAAAGGTGGGAAAAATTCAAAGCCATATATGCTACAGTGAGAAACAAAATCAGCATAAAACTTACAAAGGTAAAATAGAAAAATGACAGAAAAAAGTTTCTTTATTATCAATAGTGCTTTTAAATGCAAATGGAATAAATTCTTCAGTCAAATGGAAGAGATTGGTAAAATGTATTAAAAAGCATGAACACTTTGGTGTTCTATGAGATCCTACTGAGGTGTGCATAAGTGTTACCTCTGGGATGACCTCCCAACTCTCTTTGAAGTCTTTTAGCCACATGAAATCATTTGTCTTTACCTTTTCCCCCTTTTATTCAAGGTCTTTTTCCAGTCATATTGCCAGTTGGCACTTGGTAGTAATCCCTCATTGCCAGGGAGGCTCATCCCCAGCAGTCATGTCCCACACTGGGGTGAAGGTAATGCATTCATATGCTGAGTTTGGCTTAGAGAGAGGACACATTTGAGCAACAAGTAGGCTCTCAGGTGGCAACCCTTAGGTACCCCATAACAGTAGGCTAAGTTTCAATTAAAAGAGCAAAGACTAGTCATCAATAACAAGAACCCATCAGTGGAAACTCCTCCTTTGCCAAACACTGCCCCTGCACTTGGGGAACTATTGCTGCTCACTTGGAGAATGTGGCAGGGCTCTCCCAGCTGGGAATTCAGTATTCCCTCATTTATTGAGTAATTGTCTACACACCGTGACCATGCCATTTAGTCATTTGAACAATTTTATATATCTTTCATGTATATTCAGGTGAATTTCCTCCCATGAAACCCCCATCTCAGATACCCCCCACCAATGATCCTCTCCTGCCCCCTCTGTATTCCTTCTGTGATCCAAACCTTCCTTGAAGATGAAGAAATATAATAGCCAAATACAATTAATAGGAAAATGAAATAATAAAGATAAGTTTAAATATAAGAGATAAAATACATGGTAACTTTAAAAAAGAGCACTAGAAATATAATAAAATTAAAGGATTGGGATATTTAATAAATAGGAAAAAATTAAATATATATATATTACATTTTTCCTTTTATCACTGCATTATTGGGTGTCCAGTCTGTACTATGGAACCTGCCCCCTCTCACTCCCCAGTGTCTCCTGAATTTTCATTTAAATTTCAAAGAAGTTTTAGGTCACAGCAAAGTCACACACAGAATACTAGGGACTCCCATAAACCCATCCTCCTTCCCCTTTCCTCAACCCATATTAAAACGTTTTTTATGTGGATGGAAGCATTGGTATAACTGTTATACAGATAGTGAAGCATAGCTACTAAATATTGTCAATGGTTTACAGTATAGTTTACAATTTAGATGGTACGATTTAATAATTTTTTATGATATTTACCATGTCCTGTGTTCATTACTGTAAAGTAATGAAAAACATTTCCCATGACCACTAAATACCCCCTGTTTGATCTTTTCTGTTCCTTCCTCCCCATCCCCCTGGAACTCCTGACACTCCCTTGTCTTGACTCTTCGGATGACAAGATTCATAGTTACATGCAACAAGAGGTCTTAACATGCTGATTATCCTCGCCTATTAGGATCCACCTTTGTGCCTAAGAGACACCCACCTGTCTGTTTCTGGGTGAATTGGTCCTCCCAAAGATGAGGATCCATCTTCTTCCCAACACCATGTTGTTCTCCCCGACACAACACCTTATGACAGGATGAACACTCACACATTCCTCAGAATCCTACTCCAAATATACCCCTTCCTGAATGCACCCCAAACCTACACCCTAAGCAAGTGACAATATCATGTCATATTGCCATAAGAGCATTCCCACTCCTGCACTTTCAACATTATACCCATATTGTGGAATCCCATGTATACCTGCAGTATCTGCAAGCCACAGGCCTTGTCACATCTGCAAGCCGCAAGCCTTGCCTTAGCCTCGCCTGCACGGCATAACCCCCTCCCCAGTTCCCCCTTCCCTCTCTCCCACTTCCTTGTTCCTTCTCACCAATCAGAGCTCTCGCCCCAGTTATTGCCTTATTTGGATAACCAATCAGAGCTCTCACCCCAGTTATTGCCTTATTTGGACAACCTTGCTTCACCCCCTACCGTTCCCAATTCTGCCCTCCTGCCCTAGCAACACTGAGCCACCCTATAGCAATCATCCACCCCTGGCTAGAGGACCGCCCCGTTTCCTACAATGTATATATACGTTGCACTTCCCCAATAAACTCTCTCTCTCTCTTCTTTTTCTTCCCCCTCACTCAGAGGACTCGAGTCTTTCTTCCACACGCGGTCATTACCAGATATCACCCACACCCGAGCCATGGAGACCAGGGAGCCCCCAACCCGACGCCGCTCCCTGAGAACCTCCTCACCCTCGCCGTTTTCGGAGTGCACGCCGAACGGCTTATATTTTGCCTGTGTCGCCCCCCGGGCTGCAGCTGAGCTAGCCATACCCTCAGCTCGGGAGACCAGCGACATTTGGCGCCCAACATGGGGCACTGCCGGCGGGACCACCGCGGTCTTCAGGATCTGGTAGGAAAACAAATGTACCTTGTCATTTTCCTTTTGCTTCCTAATATTCTTCTCTTCACCTTTCGTATCCTGCTCCACTGCTTCTCTAACGCCTCTGAGACCCCATTTCTACCAACAATCTTTTCTCTCCTGCTGCTCATTCTCCTCCTTGTCCTTGTTTCCTTCTTAGCCTCCGGACATGGGGGCCTCCTTTTCCAAGCGCCAGGCACCACAGGTTCGGGCTCTGGCAACTCTTCTAGCAGGCCACAGCTGTAAAGCCTCCTCCAAACAGCTTCAAACTTACTGGGACCTACTGCTTCCCTTTAATCCCTGGCTTCTCACATCTAATCTTTGGGATCCTGATACCTATCGCTTGCTCATCGACAGAGTAACGTCTGCCCTGGAGCATGAGAATAAACGCTTCCCCCCCGGCCTCGTTCCTACATTTATTACCATCCGCTCCTGTCTCCTCGGCGCTAAGCCTCTAGAAGTCTCCCTCCCGGAGCCCTCCTCTTCTGAGGAGGACTGTGAGAACTCTAACGCTTTAGTCTTCCAGCTTAACAACCTCTTGGAACACTCTGATACTGCTTCCGAACCTCTGACAAAAACCATTAACAACCGCGCTCAAAATGGTGCACTTCTGCCTTCTTCACCACCTGAAAAGCGGAATCTTCTATATCCAGAACTCCCCTCCTCCGCTGAGGGCAAAGTTATACTCCCCCCTAGCCCCGTCACCACACCACTTCCTGCCAAACCTCCTGACCCTCCTGCTCCCCCAATCGCTCTGTCGCACCCCCCCGCCCCTTTCTCTCCCCAGCGGCCTTGGCACCTCTGCCCCCGCCACTCCCTATCCGCAATATAAAATTCTCAAAGCAGTGAATTCAAAGATATATGTTTCTATTGACGTGTTGTAACTTGTGTTTGTCTGGTTGTTCAGTGTCAGTGTATATTTTGATACCTCCGGATGGTAATATTAAATTAATGAATAAAAATTATTAAAAGAGCTCTATTCAAATGGTCAACATTTAATAAGTACTTATATTAATAAATAAATATGGGTATTAATTTAAAATAATAGAAATAGACATGAACAAACTAAACCATTATTCTAATAAGTTTGTTTAATGTTGATGGTAATTGCATGTTGTCAAAAGCTTGCTTAAAAACAGTTTCTAAAATCATTGTGATAACTTAAGTAAAGAAGGTATATAGAATGTGCTTTTATTATTAAAAGAAAGTAATTTTATCATAAGATAAAATGACTAAGTTATTAAAACAGGGTTGGAGTTTTGTTCTTTCTCGGGGTTTCTCAAGTCATTGGTCTGTTTTGGTGGAAGCTTGCACAGAGCTTTTCTCCTGAGTGATCAGTGTGCAAGAGGGGGAAAGTATTTTATCAAAGTAGCTTCTTGTGCTTTGGCCTTGACGTTTCCTTGGAGAGACAGGTTTTGTTACTTTTGGGGGAACATGATGTTTAAACCAGCTTTCTCAAAAAAACGCTTTTTGTTTCACACTGTTACAAATGGTTTGGTTTGTTCCCTGGAAGGGGGTAGAATACTGAAAGTGGTTAAGTTCATGTGATATAGGTTGAGTGAAGTGTTTGAGACTATTAGGCAACTGAGGGAAATTTTCTAATTTTATGACAATTAAAGTTGTATGAATAAAAGGTTCATATAAATACTTTAAGGGTGTATAGAATTGCTGAAAATTTAATAATGTTTCAGTGTAGTATTAAACAAAAGTATACTGTTATTAATCATAATTTTAATTATTTTAAAATATAATATGTTATAAAACTACCTCTCTGCCTAAAAATCAAAAGGCAGGTGCTTTAACTTAAGTTTGTCTGATTTACTCCACCTCTACTATATATAATAATAATAATAATAATAATAATAAATGGAAACTAAAATAGTAAGCGCATCAAAGATGTTTTGTAACAAATTAAAAAATAAATAAATAAATAAATAAAGTGCATTTCAACTGGTGTTGTATTCCTCCCTGGAGGAGCTGGCCACTCTCCCAGGGACTGATGCATAAACCTTAAAATGTACTGCCCAGGGAGTGTTGTGTTCCTTCCTGGGGAGGCTGGCCCCTTCCTCAGGAATTAGCAAAATACTCAGAAATTGGCATATTATTATTATTGACTTAAAAGATTGTTTTTTACTATTCCTCTTAATCCAAATGATAAAGGAAAATTTGCACTTACTATTCCTTCTATTAATCATTCAGCTCCTACTGAATGATATCAGTTCGAAGTTTTACCTTAGAGAATGATAACCAGTCCTACCTACATTATGTCAATCCTTTATTTACATTCCATTACAAATTTTGCAAAAACAATTTCCTAAGGTTATGATTATTCATTATATGGATGATATTCTTTTTGCCGCTGAGCAATCTTAAGAGCTGAAACAATCATTTCAGCTGGCTAAAGAAACTCTTCCTCAACATGAGTTGCAAATAGCTAAAGAAAAAATTCAAAAACAGGTTCCTTTTCAATATTTAGGTCATACTATTAATAGAAATATTATAACTCCACAAAAGTTCCAGCTTCGAACTGATAATTTAAGTACTTTAAATAATTTTCAGAAATTACTGAGTGATATTAATTGGGCATGGCCTACTTTAAGAATTCCAACTTATGCTTTACCCTAACAAGAAACCCTGACTTAAATAGTCCTCGCATTTTAAGCCCAGAAGCAAAAAAGGAGTGAAATGGCTGGAAAAAACAGTGCAAAATAGCCAACTAACAAGGATAACTGTAAATCTTCCAATTTCTCTTTTAATATTTCCATCTTGCCATTCCCCTACTGGGATACTTTGGCAAGAGGAGGGCATAATAGAATGGATATTCTTACCCAACAAAGATACAAAAAAACTTCATACTTATCCTGAAAAAATCTCAACAATAATATCAAAAGGCCGTATTCACCTGAGACAGCTTATGGCTAGAGATCCTGATAAAATCATATTAGACCTTACAAAGCAGGAGCTTTCTCGGCTCTGGCAGTTCAGTAACTCTTGGCAAGTGGTCTTAGCAGATTTTATTGGAACAATTGACAATCACTTCCCAAATTCAAGATTTTTACAGTTTTTAAAACAAACTTCATGGATTCTTCCTAAAGTTGTCAAACAACAACCACTCTCTGCTGCTCCAACTTACTACACTGATGGCAGCAGTAATGGAAATGCAGGCTATTTAGGCCCAACTACAAAATCTTGGAAAAAACCTTATTTATCTGCCCAAAAGTTAGAACTTATGGCTGTTATTCAATTGCTAACTGATGTTTCTGAACCTTTAAATATTGTCTGATTCTGCTTATGTTTGTCACGTTGTTTGTCATATAGAAACAGCTCAAATAACTCCAGCTTCTGAATTAGAAGTTCTTTTCCTGCAATTACAAAAAACTGTTCATGAATGATCTAATTCAATCTGCATTATTTGTATTCATTCCCATTCTCAACTTCCTGGCCCTGTGGCTTCACAAAATGATTTAGTAGATAAACTTATTGCTCATACAGAATCTGCTGCTGATTACACATACTAATGCTTCTGGCTTACGTCATAAATATCCCCACTTAACTGTAAAAGAAAATAAGAGGATTGTTAGACAATGTACTACTTGTGGGCCCATAAATGCCCCCACTTTCTCTCCAGGAACTAATCCCCATGGAGAACATCCTAATGAAATTTGGCAAATGGATGTTACACATGTGCCTTCTTTTGGCTGCCTTCTGTATGTGCATGTGACAGGGTACACATATTCTAATTTTATTTGGGCAACTGCTCAAGCTGGTGAAAAGGCCTCACATGCACGTTCTCATTTATTACATTGTTTTGCAGTAATGGGCCTGCCAACGCAGCTAAAAACTACTCATGGGCCTGCTTATCTTAGTCAATCTTTCAAAAAATTTTGCAATAACTAAAATATTAAACATGTTACGGGAATTCCCTACAACCCCCAGGGACAAGCCGTGGTTGAAAGGTCTCACCAACAGCTCAAAATTACTATTTTAAAAGAAAGGGAAATAAGCCCCTCGGGCATGCCTGAGGAAATCCTCATGACAGCACTAGTTAAACTCAATCTGCTTACCTTTGACAAAAACGGCTTGTCCCCCATGCACAGACACTGGGGGGCATCTTCTCTAGGCACCCCTCTTCCCACTGTCAGGTGGAAAGACCCAGAAACCCAACAGTGGCAGGGACCTCACCCCCTCCTATGTCAAGGGAGGGGATATGCTTGTGTCTTCCCAGATGGCGCCCCACAACCCATCTGGATCCCGGCCCGAAATGTCAGACCAGCACCATCGCTCTATGGGAAAGAGATGCAGACGACAAAGAGATAGAGAAGAAGCTGAAGAGTGTCACCTGCAGCTGAAATTCCTGGTAGCACCCCAACAAAACACACCCGCACCTCCCCAGCTAACTACTCTTTTACTTGCTTTGCTTGCTCTCGCTCATATAGGTAACGCCAATCCTCATCAGCCTTACAAATGGACTCTCTCCAGATGGGAGGATTCTGCAGTCTTACTAACTAATATTACTAACTCCCCTACCTTTACTGCCCCAATCAGTAAGCTCTTCTATCGTCTATCACTCCCGAAGAACTTTCGTGATCCATATTTCGATAATCAGGATGTTTATCTCTGTCCCAGTTCCGCCCCAGGGCGTTCATACTGTAATCAGCCCACATATCACTATTGTGCCTACTGGGGATGCGAAACTTTGGCTACTGGGTGATCACCCCCAATTACTGACCAATTCCTCATGGTGCAACTCGCCCCTGCTGGGTGCACTCCACCATCTTTGCCTGAACAAAGCTTACCACCAGGTAACACTCCCTGTACCGGTCTCGCCCTCTCCATTCGAAACCCTACAGATCCCTCTTGGGTCATTGGTCGTACCTGGGGCATCAAATTATACATCTCCGGCTCCGACCCTGGCACGCTCCTGCTTATAAAAAAGGAACCAATCTCACCCTAACGGTGCAAAACCCCGCCGACGTCCAATGGCTATCTGGCCGCACGTGGGGAATTCGGCTCTACATGAGCCATTATGACTATGGCACCTTTTTCAAAATACAAAAAACACAGCCCTCTCCCCCACCTGCCACTGCAATTGCAGTTGGCCCCAACCCAGTCCTCAACCCTCCCAACCCAATCCTCAACTCTCCTGCCATTCCTGCACCCCCTAGCAGTACATCTACTAGCTTCAGCACCACCTCTCCTACACCACTACCCCCACTTCAAATCCACCACCCATTTCTGTCCCTCCTTGCTGCTTCTTTCACCAGTTTAAATGCCTCCAATCCCAATCTCACCCAGGATTGTTGGTTGTGCCTCTCCTCCATTTTGCCCTATTACGAGGCGGTTGCTGTTAACGCCTCCTACAAAGATTCTTCAGAAGACAGTCCTGCCTCTTGCAACTGGAATCATACTAAGGGCCTGACTATACAGTCTGTCTCTCGTAGCGGGCTTTGTGTGGTTGAGATTAATGGCACCGTCACCTCCTCTACGCAGTCTCTCTGCAACTATACCTTATCTCCTAATTCAAGTACCAAGTTTTTGATCCCTCACAATGATACGAAATGGCTCTGCTCCTCAACAGGTCTCACACCGTTCCTGAGCGTCGCCACCCTCCACACCAATGGAGAAACCTGTGTGCTCGTTACCATCCTTCCCCGCATTTACTTCCACACTAACGATCAATTCTTTGCATCTTGGCAGCATCAACTACTCCCGGACCATATACAGAAACGTGAGATCATCACTGCAATAACTCTCGCCTCACTCCTAGGTATCGGTGGGATCGCCCTCAGAGCTGCTGCCTTCGGCACACAACAGACCGCTCTTTCCTCCTTGCGCATGGCCGTAGATGAAGATATAGCCCGTATAGAAACTTCTATCTCTCATTTAGAAAAATCCTTAAACTCTCTGTCGGAAGTAGTCCTCCAAAATCGTAGAGGACTCAACCTCCTCTTCCTAAGAAAGGGGGGGCTGTGTGCCGCGCTAGGGGAAGAGTGTTGTTTCTATGCCAACCACTCCGGCCTCATAAAGAACAACATGGCCCGGCTGAGGGAAGGCCTGGCTAAGCGAAAAAAGGAGCATGAAGCCCTTAACAACAACACCTGAACCTCCTGGGGATTTGACAAACTCCTCCCTTACCTCCTCCCCTTCCTTGGCCCTTTAATACTCATTCTGCTCTTCCTCTCTCTAGGCCCTACCCTTTTTTGAAAACTTTTACAGGCGATCCGCAACTCTCTCTTCGACAAGCCAATGACCGTCCGCTACCAGCGAGTCCAAACCCGTGAGGTCGACTATCTGCACCTCTCCAACAACAACCAGTCCTTCGTCCGCCCCACCCAAACCGACCGTTCACCCCTCTAACCTCCTACCCTGCCCTTTTCCTTCCCTATGCATGGCCACACTCCTCCACCCAACATAATTTGGCCAAGATAGTGTCGAACTGGTGAGCCAATGACAGGCAACATAGCCAGGCACATAGTAGCCAACCTAAGACAGGGCCCCAGCCACTGTGAGACTCGCAGGACTGTTGTTCAATGACGGGCAACTGAACCTCATAACATAACTGGACAACCTAAGACAGGAACCTAGCTGATTGTTGCCAAAGGGCCCTGGCTCAATCATTGCTGCTAGAGTCTCCGAAGACAGGTAAGATCCGGTCTTAATACAGCATGGTTCCGACCTAAGACAGACACAGTCCCTTACTTTGCTGCCTCCTAATGATGCTGGGTGAGCCCAAAGACGGGTAAGAGCTATAAATGCCTCAGCCGGCTACGACCTAAGACAGGCCCAGCTCCCTGTCTGTTGGCCTAAAAAAATGAAAAAAGGGTGGAGATGCAGTATCTGCAAGCCACAGGCCTTGCCACATCTGCAAGCTGCAAGCCTTGCCTTAGCCTCGCCTGCCCGGCATAACCCCCTCCCCCGTTCCCCCTTCCCTCTCTCCCACTTCCTTGTTCCTTCTCACCAATCAGAGCTCTCGCCCCAGTTATTGCCTTATTTGGACAACCTTGCTTCACCCCCTACCGTTCCCAATTCTGCCCTCCTGCCCTACCAACACCGAGCCACCCTATAGCAATCATCCACCCCTGGCTAGAGAACCGCCCCGTTTCCTACAATGTATATATACGTTGCACCTCCCCAATAAACTCTCTCTCTCTCTCTCTCTCTCTCTCTCTCTCTTGCTCTTTTTCTTTTTCTTCCCCTGCACTCAGAGGACTCGAGTCTTTTATTCACGCGCGGTCCTTACCAGATACCCCCCACACCCAAGCCGTGGAGACCAGGGAGCCCCCAACCCGGCGCCGCTCCCTGAGAACCTCCTCACCCTCGCCGAACGGCTTATATTTTGCCTGTGTCGCCCCCCGGGCTGCAGCTGGGCTAGCCATACCCTCAGCCTGGGAGACCAGCGACAAAACTCTGGCTGTCTTTTCTAGACAGGTTCTTTTTAACATTACTAAATGTTTCTGAGCCTCTGTTCATGTAATTTGTTAAATAGGTAAATAGGCCTTAGCCAGCAGGGTTACTTTGAGAATTAAATTAAATATGTAAACTTCCAAGCAAATTTAAAACAACCATTGTTTTCTGGGGTCAGGTAGAAATGGATAAGTTAATAGGACTTCTGTTTCTGACAAGATCATTTTTCCATTAAATGCAGGTACTTATTAACAGTGCTTTAGGGAGAATTAACAGTAAAGAAGACACTCCTCATTATAAATTATGAAATTGAAGGATGTTACAGCTAAAGATAATATAAGATTTCTGCTTCTACTTTACTAGAATATCATATTAAGAAAATAGATTTTCTCCCAAATTCTTTATTCTACATTTTCTGAGCCTCCTACTCTATTGGAGATTTTGAAACATTATGACCCATGTACTGCTACTACTTTCTGATACAGGGGATTTTCAGGACTAGATTTGCTTAAAGGGAGCTTTTGATCTCTCCAGTGGAACATGTCCTTGAATTGGTCAAGCCCATAATGATACCCAAATCCAGTGAGAGGAAATCTAGAACTCAGTATTGAGAGAGTGATATTGTTAGATATCCCATGTGGAGGAACCAAGATAATTAAGGCAAGTGTACTCAGAAGGGAAGGTATGAGGTAAAGCAGGAAGGGAGTGAAAGTACAGAGGGCTGGGATGGATGATTCATAAGCCAGGAATACTCATATTTGAAAAATCCCAGATTTATTTCTGTGTAGGTGGAGCCCCAATGTTTTGGAATCAGGGATGGAATTGAAAATCTCTGAACAAAATGGGTTCATGGAATATCTAAAACTCAATAATTTTCATGTCTGTATCTGTGCAATGAAGGTATTCATATCTTCTTTATTATCCAGAGTAGCCAAGACCTTCTTACCTTTGACCCTGTGGCAGGGGTTTCTTCCCTCTATTTCTCTTGGAGCACACTTCATGTTTATGTTGACTGGGCCATGATTACTTGATTACCAAGTCAGGGCTGAGATTCATGGCAGATGGGTATGGAAATTGGGGGAAAGACAAAAGTCTCTTCTTTCTCAATTCTCAACTTTGTTCACCTAGTGCTTATTTGGTTGTCAGTGAAACACAGAGGAAGACTGCTGTGAGCTGAAGTATTGACAGTGCTGCCATTAGTGAATTGGGAACTCCTATTTCTATTGAAATTACCCATGTATTGTAAGCAGGTGGGCTGGTTTCTCCTATTTGCCATGAATACTCTATGTCAGGGGTTCTTAACCATTTTTGTTCCATGGATCCCTTTGCCAGTCAGGTGAAAACCACAGACCCCTTACTAAGTCCACATTATACTGTATTATAACTATATCATACCCACATCTACATGTCCTCACAAGAATAATTTTTTTTAAAATTTAATTTCAAGCTCACAGACCTCTTATAAAGAATCCCTGCTTTAAGCTCATTTAGGAGATAGTCAAGGATCTGAACTGCAGTTAAGTACATGGAGGCCTCTGGGATAGTGTTGATAATTTAGGGGTTGATGAATAAGTAACCTCCTTTCCAATATCACACAAATGTTTTCCAGACTACATAAGGCTCTATATCTACTGTATTCTATTTCCTTATTCGAGAAATAATGCACTCATCAATCATGTTAATGCTTGCAATTGACTTTGGCATGCAGTGAACATAGGTGATAGAGATGAGTATGAGAAAAAGTTCTACAGTCAATAATGTGGCTGATATTTCAGCAGGTGAGTTCAATCAATACAGTATTACAGGTGCTAGGGTTCAGGGCTGTGTATTATTGAAAGTACAAGAAGTGAGGGTTAGGTAATATAAGGAAAAGTGGAGTAATTTATTTCCCCCATTTTGAAGTTCTTAAAGTATTTATATATATATGCACATTTTGAAAACTTTTATAAAAAGATAGTTAAATTTCTCCTTATCCACTTGGCCCCAATTGGCCAATTTCCAATTTTGTAGATATGTGTTATTCAAGCATTAAAAATGGAAGTAATTATAATGAGTATTGTTTCTTTAATTTTGGCATGCATTCAGGAGAAGGACTATAGTATGTAAAGTAAAATTTACTGCCCTTTGAACATTGCTGAAGAATTGGTGAGACCAGAATGGATCAAGAAGCTTCTTGTACTCTTGAACATAAAGAGGATGTGAAGATACAAGAGAGACAATGAACATGGATAGTTGAATGTCCCAAGGAAAGTAGAGATTGAAAGATCTCATATCCTTGGAGTGGTCAGGCTAGGACCATCCTTCAGCACAGCAAGATCAAGGGACTGTGGTGTGTACTCCTGAACTGTCACTACTTATATGTTATGGTGGACAACTGAGTTATGTCGAGTTGCATGAGGCAGCATGTACTTACTCCAAGTTCCACAGAATGCTGGACTCCGCAAGTTTCTCTGCCATTCTAATGAGTAATATGTCTATGACATATTTCAGTAGGAAGCACTTTACACATAAGCTTATTGGATCTTTTAAAACTTATAACAGGTTGTGAAATGATTTCATAGATGACAGGAGACTAAGGTCATTGGGGAACAATCTAACTTTAGTTATGATACAAATATGGGAAAGCAAAACTTATGCATGCTTGTGATGAGTTTGTAAATTTACATGACATTTGTGGAAAAAGCGTTGAAGTTCTAAATGCTCAAATGCAATATGTATAGCACCACCTGGGAGTCATAATGACCAGTTTATTAGGAAATGTCCAGGTTTTATTATACCACATATCTTGGGATATTCTTTTATAATTGAGTTTTACACATTCAGGGTGTATATGTGTCCCTATGTGTGAAAGGCAGGTGACAATTTAGCACTGAGAATGATCTAACTGGAAACTAAAACTCTGTTTGAGCTTTCTGTACCAGTCACCACTGCCTCAGTGCTGTCTTCTCAAAGACCCTACTCTGGACATTGGTAGCAATGGCTGTATTTGAACTCAAATGTCTGTGATGTTTTTTAGGAGTTAGTGAGCTTGAAAGATGTGCTTATAGACTTTAACCTTGAAGAATGGGCCTTGCTGGACACATCCCAGAGAAAGCTGTTCAGATATGTGATGCTGGAGAATATCAGTCATCTGGTCTCAGTAGGTAAGACTCTCAAATTTACCTATCATTCCTCTCTTTTCTCAAGAAGCATCTAGAACAGCTTGTTCAAATTGTTTTATATTCTTTTATATTTCATTTTTGTATTTTTTATGCATAATTTATTTTTAATACCTTATTACATCTACAGCTACTTAAAGGGAATTAATTTCTTTACTTATTACTTACATCTCATGTTTCACCCCACTAGAATATAATCTTGAATGCAAATTTTATGTTTTTCTTCTACTCAATGTCCACTACTGAGAGCAGTGCTGGAAATTCAATGAATATTTCCTGAAAGAATAAATAAGTGGAATAAATATTTCCTAAATAAATATTCTACTCTGGGCATTTGGTGTGGATCACACTATAGTAGTAAAAGCAACAGACATATCTTTTTCCACATTAACTGTTCTGAGAGAGCTTATGTTATTGGATTCTTTTTAGAAAATAATAATGAACTATGAAGAAAACCTAGAATTTGTCCTTGTTTGAAAATACATAGAGCTCTGAAGCTCTCTTTGAACTTGGGCATCAACAATCAGATGTCCTCACTGTATTTAAGCACAAGGTCAAGGGTGAACTCTTTGATAGTGAAGAATTGCAAATATTCTATGTTCCAGCTACATTTCCCTTGGCTGATTTTTAATATATACTTCATTCTTCTTTGTTCACTCTAGTGGTTTGAAGCTATAGGTACCACAGAAAAAATATATTAAATCTAATTTATTCCTGTTTGTGTGAACTCATTTTATATAGGAACTTTGATGAGCTTACTTCAGTTAAGGTATGTCCCACCTCAGTCAGGATGGGTCTTAATTCTATTACTAGAGTCCTTTATTAGAGAATAAAACTCAGATGGAGAGAGGGAAAGCCATAGGAACTAAGAAGCTGAAATCTATGAATCCTGGAAGAGAAGAAAGAGACCAGTAGAAGCCACCTTGCAGGTACCTTGCCATGTGACAAGCTTAGGACCAAGGTTTGCAGCAGCCAGCCCCAGAATGCCTCAGTCCTGGGGAGAAAGTGTTCTTTTGATGATGCCTTGATTTAGACATGTTCCCAGCCTCAAAACTATAAGCTAGTAAATTTCCATTGTTTCATCCAGCCAATTTCATGGTATTTGCTTAAGCAGCCTAAGAAACTAAAACAAATTTTGGTACCAGGAGTGTGGGGTGCTGCTATTGCTACAGTGGTAAAAAGAGCATGGTATTGGAATAAATAAAGACATGTAGACCAAGACACAGAATTGAATTTTGTTTTCAGAAATAGACCCTCATTTCTACAGTCAAGCAATGTTAGACAAAGCTGTCAAACCCACCCAGGAGGATAACAGCAGTTATTCAACAAATGGTTCTAGGAGAACTGTATATCCATATCTAAAAGAAAGACAGAGGACCCCTATCTCATACTTATAAAAAAAGTAACACAAAATGGATCAAAGACTTAAATATAAAAGGTACACCAAAGAAATTCTGAGAATAAAATATAGGGAAACATCTTCAAGATCTTCTGGTAGGTGGTGGTTTCTTAAAATTTACACTGAAATTGTGTGTAATGAATGAAAATTTTTTCTCAAAGTTAAACACTTTTTGGTTTGAAATGATATTGTTAAGAAGGTGAAAGGGCAGCCTACTTAATGGGAGAAAAATTTCAGGAAACATATATTTGATAAGGGTTTGATTTCCTTCTTATATAAAGAGATTGTACAACTCAATGATAAAAAGATAAGCAACACAATTAAAACATGGGCAAAAGCCTTGAATAGACATTTTTCCAAACAGGAAATACAACTGTCCAAAAAGCACATGAAAGGATCTTCAACATCACTAGCTATTAGGGAAAAGCAGATGAAAACAAAAACAAGATATCATTTCATGACTTTCTCGGGAAGCTAAACATATTACTGTGTATGATGTTGCAAGTATCTAGGAATGTATTCAGAAGAACTGAAGGCAAGGACATAAACAGACATTTGCACTCCATTGTTCATATCTGCATTTTTCACATTTGCTAAAAGATGGAAACATGTGTCCAAAAGCCAAAGAATGGATAAACAAAATGTAGTATATACATATGAAATATTCAGCTGTAAGAAAAAACAAACCTGAAATGAATATAAAAACAAGGTAGAACCTTGAGGATATTTTGTTGAGTTAAATAAGCCAGGCACAAAATGACAAATACTTTATGGTCTCACTAACATGAATTAATATGAGGAGTAAACCATGTAGTTAAACTATAGATTATAGATTACTAGGAATAGAATATGGGTTCAGAAGCAAGCTGATACTGAATGTATTTTGAATGTTTAATAAGGTTGATTATAAATGTGTGGAAGTGGGTAGAGTTGAATGTAACACATTATAGTGAGTATAACTAACACTGGTGACTTATAAGTGTGATTGTGGCTGAAAGGTGTTGTGTAGGGAGATTAATGCCATTTGAAAGAAAGATAGAGGATAATCTAGGGACTATAACATAGTGATTTAGGTGATGATGAGGATTGTGGTTAATAGTACAAATACAAGAATGTTCCTCTATTACAAGTTCTTAAGAATATGGTGATAAATGGAAAAATACACTCAATATAACTTATAGACTATAGTTAACAGTAATAGTGTAATCTTTTGCAGCAATGTCAAAGAAGGTACTCCATCAATGCAAAGGGTCAACAATAGGGGTGTATGGGTTATGGGATTTTCCCTATGAGTAATGAAAACATTCTAAAATGGAATGAAGCAAAGTCAGCACCTCTCTGTGATGAAACTAAGATCCACTGAGTGTATACTTTGGATGGATTGTACAAGGCAGGAGACCATAAAACACAGTGAACCTCATGGTGGGTGGTAGACTATAGTCAACAGTACAAATATGAAAACATTCAATCATGAACTATAACAAATATATTATATGAATACATGGTGTTAATAATAGGATGGTTTGTGGAAAAATACACCAAATATAACTATAAACTATACATAGCAGTAATATTATAATCATTTTCTTTCATTTGTAACAAATGTGTTACAAGAATGTAAGGTGATGTTGGTTGGATGATGTATGGAAATTGTGTAGGGTATGCATGATTGTTTTTGTAAACTCATGATATTGCTAATAAAAAATACACTATATGCCTACAACTGCAAGCAAGAGAGTCCCATCTATCAGATGTATGGAATGGAAGCACCCCTCAATTAATGGTGGAATGAGTATCATCATCCATCCCAGAGTCCTTCAGATTGGGAAACAAAGTAAGGACTAAAATAAACCTCCTAGTATTCTATTATAGACTACTTGTGATACCAGCAATGGAAGAAATACCATTATTGTGGAGGCAATGACCCATGGATGTTCTGGGGTTAGGGAGAGGGAAAAACAGGTGTAATGGCATTTGGGGACTTGGGAATCATCTGAATGGCATTACAATGACAAATATAGGCCATTATGTATCTAGTCATATCCTACAGAGTCAAATTGGAGAGCATAAACTACAATGTAAACTATAGTCCATGCTTAGTGGCAATGCTCCAAAATGTGTTTATCAATTGCAATGAACTTACTACACTGATGAAATATGTTGCTAGTGTAGGAAAATGTGGGAAGTGTGGGGTGTGGGGCATATGGGAATCCCCTATATATTCTATGTATCATTTATGAAATTGAAGTATCTTTTAAAAAATAAAAAAGTGGAAAAAATACACTCTAAGAATGCCCTGTGTTGGGACTCAAAGGTCAAAGGTCAAGCATAGAGAGTATGATAGCCCATGAAACAACTTTGGATTAGTTCATACTTCTCCACACAAGGACATGGCAATTGTGAATAAAGATGGAAAACTGAGGATCATAATTATGAATTGGCAGCCTCCCTCTGAAGCCAGTAGTGAAATTACAGGTTATGTCATTTATTACAGTACAGTACAGTAAATGTTGCAATACACAACTGGTTTATTGAGCCTTTTGTAGGCTGACTTGCCAGATACAAGACATAACACAACACACCATATTGGTTCAAACTCCAATCCTGGAACTCAAAGGGCATGGGTCATATGTCCCAAGCTGATGAATTCAGAACACCTAAAGCCTGAGTCTGCAGGAAAAGGAAGTCAGCTGCCAGACATAGGATATGACTAGTAACCTCCAATGAGTGGCAGTAACAGTTCTCATGGGAATCCATTCTACCCTCTAGACAGTAATAAGCTGCTGGACACCATTGTCTTTGTTGGCATCATCACCATTGTAGTGGTCATGATTATTGCTGTCTTTTGCACCAGTCATACCACCTTTCACCTGAAAAAGAAATGAGCCAAGTGCAAATCTGTGAATGGCTCCCACTAGTGAATTACAAGCATGTCAAACCCTCAGACCACTGCATCCATCATGAGAGACTAGAGCTGAATTTCATCAATTGGACTCCATACCCAAACCCCATTATGACTGATATCCCAATCCCTTGCAACTCCCAAGATTTCACACCAGTTGACAATTCCAGGGACACCAATATCCATCAAAGGCAGAATTCATACAAAGGACATGAATCAGAAGACAGCATGTATACACTGGCTGAAAGGCAGGGGTGAAACCAAAACTGATGATGCCCTTTGAATCTCAGCCACCCCAGCCTGTGATAAGTACCCATCTCATCCATTTCCTCAATAACCCTTAACTTCATGTCCACTCAAGAAACCTTGTTCGTCCAGCTTTCCATCATCTCTGCCATCCAGGCAGCCCGTGTCCCCTGGGCACACTCATGTCCCTTTCAGACAGGGTCAATTTTCCCAGAAGAAAAGGATTCTAAAAGAGTTAGCAAGATAAAATGGTGAGGATTTGCCCTATTTAGAAAAGGGATTTGGAATTTGTCTCTTTGTTGTTTTATTTATTGTAACATTTATTTTATTGACACAAATTTCCTTCTGTAAAATTCACTCCCATTTTTCTCCCTGAGTTTTAAATGCTCACTGCAAAGTGTCACTGTAGTAATACAGCAGGAACTCTACTTACATTGTCATCTGTTGTGCCATAAACTTATGTCTTAATTATTAAAATGATAACATTTTGCTTGATAGGTGTTTTATCTGGAGAATTTCTTTGGAAGAATGTTCTGAGTCTGGGGGACAAGTAAATGGGAATCATCTTTGAATAGTCACAGCCCAAAGGCCACAGGAAAATATGGGGTATGGTGGGGGTGGGAAGGAAATTAGGAAATTCTGTTCTTAGCTACCAAAAGGAAGAAATAAACACAATAACACTTAGGAATCTGGGGAAATAACTAAAGGCCTCTCACTGAAAACTTACTGTCCTTAACCCAAGCCCATCCTCCACATTCCTGGTTGGCGATTGAATGATCCAGGCTAGGATAGCGAGGTGGGCACTGAGGTACCTTTTACATATGAACACCTACAGTGATGTGTAGCTGTATGCTTAGGGTCACAATTCAGACTATAGCTATTGACACATTTAGTGGGTTTTGGAATCACGGATGGAGTTTGGGCAGGTCTGCCTTGCATTTGTGTCTGAAGAGACAATTTACTGGCCACCACAATTAATCCAAGTCCTGTTAGACCTAACCTCAGTAGAGGCCCAGCTTGTGTCAAATTGTTAGCCTGGACAGGGATAATTGGGACGTTGCCTGTGACCAGGATAAATGTCTTGTAGAGGGGAGGGGTCACATGCTATCCACATGGACTGGGTGGGCTTGGGAGTGTTGTGCCCAATAGAATAGGGTGGAAGAATCACTGTGATTGTTCCTGGTTTGGAACATAGAAACTTGTATCTTCCTCATCTCATCCAACACTCTGGGATTCCTGAGCCAGTATGCAAGGAGTAGGACCACTGTGAAACTCAATGCAAAGGAATCATGTGCCAATTTCTGGTTGGTAGGACCAGCAGAGCCCAAACTTCCAGTCATCCTTCCAAGACACCAGGTAAGTGAGTAAATCCACTGGGGCTAATGAAACCAGCCCAGACACCATCTGAATTCCATTGAGTACCCCAATAGAGACCACATGGAGCAGAAGAATAACCTACATAAACCTTTTTATTCCAATGAGAGTTCTTAGTAGGATAGGTCATTTTATACAGCCAAAGTTTCACATAATTTGCATCTATAGAAATCCATGTATGTATTATATTTCTGGTAATTTTGTCCATTTTATCCTCATTCCATCAAATGTTAGTATTATATATAAATAACTTCAACAGATATGGAAGAGAATGGAACACTAAGACTCCTATATGGGTCAATATGTAGTTATAGATATGGATATAAAAATGTATATATAATTTACATAGAACATTTTGAGAAGTTTGCATAAGAATTTGACAATTGTCATCTCAGAATTGGAATCATAGATAATATAGGAATTTTAATTTTTCTGTTACTTCCTTTTCATTGTATGTTGCTAATAGTTAGCACCTCTGTTATGAATAACAACTAGAGCAGGATTTAGTGAAGATCCATAGAGGAAATGAGGCCCTAGAAAGTCTACTTTTCCCTGCCCTTGCACAGCCCATCATAGTCCATCAGAAAGGCGCACTGCCAAGCACTCCTGCATGAACCAAGACTCCAGAACCCCTCAGTAAAATGGTCAGTTCCCACCTTGATACTATGGTGATGTAAAACAATATCCTCCCACATTCTCTAAGAAAACCTCAGAATTTTCTCCCTCACACCAAATGTCTCTGTTTACATCAGTAACATCCAAAAATCTGAGCCTTCATAGTCATTCATCCACACTGAGACTCATTGCCATAAAGAATTGTACATCCCCTGACTTGACCTAACTCCTGTTTTACCTGCATCCCAAACTGTTTCTTGAGTTTTCTACAAGCAACTACTGAGAACTTGTTTTAGAAACATGATGGGAACTGCCATTTTTCTTTGGGTTCTAGCAAATCTATAAGTCAAGGATTCCCATTTTCTCTTTCAGTTATGCTGAGTCCTGTAAAGTGAACACAGTCTATGGTCAAGAATCATTGGTGTCAATTAATGAGGTGTCTTGGAATAAATGAGAAGAAAGAGAAGGCTTCCTAGCCCTAAGAATCCTGGAGTTGGTCTTCCCTTTGGAAAAGAAACCAGTTGAATGAGAAAAAAAGGAACTTGCTTATGAGTTTGGAGTTGGAAGATTGTGAGGCCCTGACAGAGAAGACCTTTATCACATACTCTGAGCAACCCCTCACTGTCTCTCCCTTCTTCTGATCCTACTTTTGTTCCCAGGCCCCAACCCTGAATTTTTGCCCATCTTTATTTTTAAAAGTTGCAAAATCACATATTTCAACAAAATTTTGAACAGAATTGATGTGGTAGAAATTCAGATTGCTACAGAACCTCTTTTTGGAAGCAAGACCAGGGCAAAATGTTCCCCAGCTAGAGGGATTGTGTTTTGTCTGTGAGGGAGTTTTCAGCGGGAGAATCACTGTTTCTTTTTAAAAACTAGCACATGAGCTAATGTTATAAAATGAATGAGTGTGTGTGGTTTCAGTGGTATTAGATTCATAAATAGCAAGTTTAATTTAGAAATAACTGATTCCTAGGTCTTTGACTCATTTAGTAGGTAGCCAAAATTATATGAGGAGGAAGGAATCATGTATGTATACTTGGAAGGTTAGTTTTAAATGGTATGAGAAATATATAGGGAGAGAAAAAAGGGAACTAAAAAATATGGATGATTTTACCCTGGAAAAAAAAAAAGTGGTCTTGTGCAGGCCACATTCCCTGCATTTAGTCAACGATGAAAGGAGATATTGAGGACCTCCATATTACCCAACTGCAGGGACAGTTGGAGGTGATTTTTACATAATATGTAATGAGAGTAGTGAGAGTGGAGTTGTGCAGCATGATTGTGAGGTTAAGGAAATACCATTGTGTGACCTTACAGCCTTACTCTTTCCCTACATCTGTCCCAAGTCTGATAAAATTTTTGGAACCAGAATTTTAAGATTGTCCTCTAGTGAACAAAGATTCTACATTGCCATATTTTGCAGTTTAAATCCTTTCTTAGTGTCAGTGGTGTCTCAGAGTATCCTGACACTTATCACTAAAAACACTTTTCATAGAGGATTGCCTAACATGGAACTTTCTGTTTCTCTGACAGTGGGTAGGTTTCTGAGTATCTTCTCTGGTCCTATTCTCCTATAGAAAAATCATGTTATCTTGATTTTGTTTTTCTCATTATGTTGTTGATTATTGAGCCACAATTTCTTTCTCAGATTGTAATTTAGATGTGATTAATTTTTAATTCAGATAAAATTTTAGTTATTATACATTAAAATTTTTACCATCAACTTTAATTTATTTCAAATTCTTTAATTTGTGCAACAAACTGAAGAAAATATTGTAAAAATTAAATAGAAATTTACCATTGTTTTTTAAATTTTATTAAGGAATACATTTATAGTCATATTTTCATCCTACTATAGGTGACTTTCAACGTATCTCCTTCAATGAAAGCACAGTTGTTGTCAGTCTTAGAAGACTAAATACCATTCTTCAGGGAGAGCAATGAGCAGGTGGGAGTGAGGAGGGGATGTCAAGGAGGAAAAAGTGTCATTCAGGAGGAAGAAAGAGCATCATCTGCCCCAAGGCTGGAGTTTATCTTCCTAGGGAGTCTATTTGATGCCAAGATATGCCATCATTGTTGTTTTGTAATTCTCCAAGTTTGATCCCAGAATCACAGTTTGATAGAGTGCTTCAATTCTTTAAATTACTATTACTAATTATAAGAATTTTTGTGGCCAATTTTATTATTTCATTTGGTCCACATTCATGTTCTCAAATTTAAGATAGTTATATTTAATTTTCTCTTTTTCTATATTCATGAATTAACTCGCACTGAATTTTATTTTTCCCCTATAATATTATTTATAAATAGCATCTTCAATGAAGACACAGCTTTTACGAATCCTAAAATGAGGAATAGGCTTTCCAGAAACAAAGAAGGAGGATATGAGTGGATCAAATTAAGATGTTAACAAAGAATTTTTCAATCAAAAGTGTTACATATGAAGAGAAAAAGGCTTGAGGGTATATATCTGGAGAGTATCTTTAAGAGAAATTCTCTACATGGTCTTTTTAAATTTTTCTGAATTTACTTACTCAGTATTTTTTCTCTTCTTTGAAATTCATCACATCACATTTTCCTAGGATGAGGAATCTATTTCTGTTTCTGACCAAATCCATTACTTGGTAGCTTCCTTCATCCATTTGTCCTGTCAGGTCATTTATTTCCTTGTTTTTTTTTAATTTTTCTTGTTTTCTTATTTTTCTTACATTTCCCTTTGTTTGCAATTTACATACAGGGCCATGGTTAACTGAGTTAAAATAGTCATAAACACTAGGTTTTTCTTCTCTTGCTTTGACTTGCTAACTGGCTCTTTAGCCTATGTGCTAGCTTGCAGTTTGAGTTGTGTTGCTCTGAGTTATTTTTGCTAAGTGACACTGAGCCTCTGTCATAAATTCAACCAACCCATGTAGGAAGTTTTGATAATTAATTGGCATGTCAGGACAGGAGTCTGGGACTGAGCCCTTCCTTAAAGTAGCCCTGGGTCATATGCCTCAACACAGATGTCTCTGTATTTAGCTGTGGTTGATGTTAGGCTCAGGGAAAAGACTCTAACCCTGTGACCAATTGGTTGTGGTTCTCAATCCAGTGTTGGTCCCATTTCATAAAACACCCAGGGGAAAGACTATACTGTGCATAACATTTGAAGCCATTGGTTCTTTGCTCATGTGGAAAAAGAGCAGTCATTGTTTGAAGGCCAGACATTTGAAGACTTGTATCCCAAATACCTGGATACAAGGGACAGAAACAAGTGAAATAATGGTCCTTGATTATATCCAGTTAGTTCCCAAATTTTACTAAAAGAATTTATAAAACCAAAAAATAAAAGGCAACTGATGGGCTTTTGTACCTCTACAACATAGGACCTGAATTAACTTTGACTTCTGCTGAGATGTGTTAACTGGAAAACTTTCCAGCCTTAATACATGGGCTCAAATTACATTTATACTGGGGGAATACATATTCCCTCTATTGTTAGGGGAGTTACCAAACAAATAGTAGAGAACATACAGTTGTGTCTCACTATAACCATTAGAACTAGGGCCTTACAAAAAAAAAAAAAAAAAAAAAAAACACGGTCATTGCACCCATAACCCTAAAATATCACATAATGGGGATGGGTACCCTAACCCAATCCCAGGGAATGGAGACAGTCTGCAGCTGCAGGCTGGATAATACCATCCATCTTCCCCATGGGGCTCTTAATTGGAGGTGGAGTTGACATTGTCATCCCAGACTCCTCAGGATGGGGGGAAGAGCTATGAACTAGAGTGGACTTACTGGTATTCTACTATAGACATATTGTGACACTAGCAATGGAAGAAATTACAACATTGATATGGAGCCAGTGGCCACTGGAGGCTCTGGGGTAAGGGAGAGGGAAAAGCAGTTGTAATACAGGGACTTTTTCAGGGCTTGGGTATTGTCCTGAGTGACATTGCAATGACAGATATAGGCCATTTTATATCACCATATAACATGCAGAACTGTGTGGGAGAGAATGGTCTGTAATGTGAACTATGGTCTGTGCTTAATGGCAAAACCTCTGGATGTTTATCAATTGCAATTAATGTGCCACATTAATGAAGGATTTAAATGTGGGAAATTGTGGGTGGTATGGGAGGTGGGGCTTATGGGGACCCCTATATTTTTGTGTAACATATATAGTCTAAGTATCTTAAAAAATAATAATAATAATAAAATAAAGTAAAATGTATGGTGCAAAATATTTTTTTTTAAATTTAATTGTCCTTAGCACTTACATTAGTTTGACAAATGGGGTCCAGTGGATGATTACCCCCACTGCCTCTTCAGTTAAAATAGTTAATATAGTCCAATGTAAATAAGGACTTTAAGGTTTCAAACAAGACCTATATGGAGAACAAGTCATTAACCTCATTACTTTTGCTTTTAACAACCCATTTGGGCTTGTTCTTAATCTTGGAAATAATGAAAAGTGTCTCATAGTGCATTACTGAAATCATAATGTCATGGTCCCATCCATCAAGGCCCTCATATCCAATATTGTTGAAATTTATGACTTTATCCAATCAGCAACTGTGAAATATTTTCCTATTGTGTATTTGGGTAACATGTTTTCTTTAGTGCCATTTTCAACAGTTGCTCCCTTGCAGTTTGCCTTCACCACTAAAGGGATACAATACAAGGGAATGTCTTAGAATCCAACATTTCCCAAGATCCCAGTTATGAGACTGCATTGGTAACATCCTCCTCCAAGGAATTTCATAGGAAGCATCAATTCAGTACTGATCCAGGAGGGCACAAGACCATATTCAGGTTTAGTAACTCAGTAGAAATACTCATGTAACTCAGAATAGTTATAATCGCAGCTATGGTATATTACATTGAAAGGTACAGATTAAAATCAGCAAAGTGTAAAAGTATAGGGCAGAGTCCAGAAAAGATGAGTTACTAGCAAATATCTGTATTTCCAGTGGAGTTCTATGGACAGAATTAAACTACCCCCCCATGAGAAATATTGCCAACTAGGGAAGTTTACTTAATCCCCAGTTTCCAGGGTTTTTAATGGGGGATAGTCACATAAGCATGGTGCACCCACATGACTGATCTTAGGTACTCAGTCTGCAGTCCCTTGAAGGTCAAAGTAACATAGCATCATCCAAAGCCTCAAGCATACAAAAATCAGGTTTTCAACATAAATCACATTGTTAAATTGAAATATCTGGCAAAGACTGAGGCCTCAGACAAACAAAAACATACTTAACATGCAGGACATTTCAAGGGCTCAGAGGCTATCTTCCAGGAGCAGTTAACAGCTAGACCTTTCCTTGAAATGTGCAAGGCTTGACTAGCCAGTACTGCTCAGTTAACTCTTTATTACATGAGGACATACAAATAACGACAAAGGAGCTTACAAAAGGAGACATTGTTACATTCATAATGTCAGATCCCACCACCTCAGGTAAATTTCTCAAAAATTTTTGGCCATTCAAGGACTGTTCAGTTTTTGAAACTGTTAAAAACACATGTTGGCCCTTTCAGCATTGACAATGTTAAAACAAGCACCACAATTATTAGCCTTTTTAGGTTCTGGAGAGAATGTATTTCTCATTAAAAAAAAAAAATTACTTAAGCCTGCAAAGGAAGAAACAGACAGCTAAATGAACTTCAGATGAACCCACTAGGTGAGAATGCATGCCTGGAACTGAACGCAGTTCCTGGCCTAGCTAGAGTGTGGGAAAGAAACAAAATGGGAACTGAAAACAGTTCCCTATCTTTCTAAAAGAATAGAGAGTACAAGTAGGAAGGTCAATGCGCTTGCATGAGAAAAGAGTCACTGCTTAAAAACCATAATAATAAAGCCTAGCTATTTTTAGATGCTATGATATTGAATGAATAAAAGATAGGGTCACAGCAACCTCTGTGCTGTTCTGCCTGAGCAAGCTGCAGCCCTCTGCTTCAACTACATCAACTTGTCTGACTCTTCCTTTGCGCCTCACACTGATAACAACATATTGGCGCCCAACGTGGGGCTCGAGGTGAGTGGGGAATCTTGTTGACCGAACGGAGGTTTAAGTACTGTGCAGTTGGTTCACAGAGCCATCGGAAGAAGCGGAGATCATGGGTAATTACCCGTCACAGATTGATGAGTGTGCGGGAATTTTAAAATCCCTTTTGCATAGTTCAGGGGTGAGGACTAAAGAACATGTCATATGGGACCTGTTACGCTTGATACAGCGGCATTGTTATTGGTTTTTTCCTTCAAAATGAAACCAATTAAATCCTAAGGTTTGGCAGGATGTGGGGAAGGCTCTTAAACGAGCTCATCAGCGTGGAGAAATTGTCTTGACTGATGTGTGGGCTGCTTATCAGCAAGTTGCTCTGGCTATACAACCTTTCCAGAGTGAGGAGGACTTGCCACAAGATTCTGGTCCTGATAAAGTTGACGTATCTACCTCTCCAATTCCTGTGGATTCTCCAGGACATAAGGAGTTAATTTCTGAGGAGGTTGAGGAATGGCCTAAGCCACCACCTCCTGAGCCACCAAGGCTGGTAGATGTAGTCCACAAGATAGTAATATTTTAATACATCCAGATGGTAATATTAAATTGATAAATGAAGATTATTATAAGAGCTCTATTCAAATGGCCAAAAATTAAATAAGCACATATATTAATAAATAAATATGGATATTAGTTTAAAATAATAAAAATAGTTATACTCAAATTAAATCATTATTCTAACAAGTTTGTTTATTGTTGATGATAAATGTATGTTGTCAAAAGCTTGCTTGGAAACAGTTTTCAAAATCATTTTGGTAACTTGAATATAGAAGGTGAATAGAATGTGTTTTTATTATTAAGGAAAAAGAAAGTAGTTTATCCTAAAATAAAATGACTGGTTATTGAAAAAAAAAAAAGTAAAATGTGAAACAAAACTTGAATAAATATAGAAAGTGCAGAAGGTGTGTGGAAAAGGAATTTTTGTGGTCAAAGTTAAGTAAGATTTAATGGCTCTGTCTATAAAAATTTAAAAGCTTTAATGTCAAACAATGTAATAATATAAAGTTGAAGTTTTATTCTTTCTCAAAGTTTCTCAAGTCATAGTCTGTTTTACTAAAGGTTTACAAAGTTTTTCTCCTAAATAATCAGTATGCAATAAAAAAGTCTGTTTTATCAGAATAGCTTCTTGTACTTTAACCTTATCGTTCCCATGGAGAAACAGGTCTTATCACTTTTAAAAAGAACACAATGCTTGAACCTGCTTCCTCAAAGTCAAATTCTGAAAAGTAGCTTTTATTTCAAACTGTTACAAATGATTTAGTCTTTTACCTAGAAAAAGGTGAAATACTAAAAATAGTTAAGTTCATGTGATATAAATTGAATGAAGTATTTAAAACTGTTGTATAATTAAATGAAATTTTCTAATTTTATAACAACTAAAGTTATATGAATAAAAAGTTCATATGAATACTTTAAAAGTGTATAAAATTCCTGAAAATATAATAATGTTTCAATATAATAGTAAATAAAATATAATGTTATTAATCATAATTTGTAGTTATAATCACAAAAGGAAAGCAGCCATTAAAGGCTGCCAGGATAGTGCATAAAAGTAAAATATAGTAAAATAAAATAACACCCCTACAACATACAGCAGTCCCAAATATTACTAGTTTGTTACAAAAAATTAATATTCCATTGTGTCACTATCACTTTGTTTTAAAACTTGCTAAAGCTTTCTTTAATATTTTTTTAAACAAGTCAATCCAGCCCATATTCCCCTTCCTGTAAAATAGCCAACAATTATTAAGTTTATATTCAACACTGTCAGCAACAGCCCCAATTCTAATTATAATGCTAATAACAAAAGCAATGCAAGTATTAAAGTTACAAGTTAATGTATTACCCCACAGCCCAAATAGAAAATACTAATTTGTTTTTACCTATGCCTTAAACTATACAAAATAAAGAAATTGAGATCATTCTAATCATGCTACTAAAAATCTTAAATGCTTAAAAAATAAGTTTATTCATTGGATGTCTGTTGTTGTATAATCTACTATAGTTATGAATTGTGTATAATATACTTAAATACTAATCAAAACTTTAATACAATACATTGCATACATAAGTAATTTAATGATGTGTGTTACACATAAAGGTGTTTTATTAAGTATATATATAAATCTCTTGTTTTGAATTTCAACAGTCCTGAAACTGAATGTATTAAGAAAAAGTTTGGTAAGTATTGTTCAGACCTAAAGTAAAACATCATGCAGAAAACTTTTTTAACCTACAAACCAATGCCTTGCTAGTAAACACTTTTCACATTTCAAAAAAAAATATTGGAAATTAAAATTGTAAGCACATCAAGGATGTTTAGTAACAAATTAAAAAAGATAAAACACATTTCAATGGGTGTTGTATTCCTCCCTGGGGGAGCTGGCCACTCTCCCAGGGATTAATGCATAAACCTTAAAATATACTGCTCAAGGAGTGTTGTGTTCCTTCCTGAGGAGGCTGGCCCCTTCCTCGAGAATTAGCAAAATACTCACAAGTTGGCATCTGTAATATCAAGTTCATTAATCCTAAACACAGTCAACCAAAACTCTAGTATCAGTTGCTACTGCAACACTTCTCAGCTAAAAGCTAAATATTGGTAAGTATATATATATATATGACTTCTCTATCTCTAATTCTGTAACTTTGTTCAATATTGACTTAATCTTTTAATTAGTTATGTTATTTATGTTTCTCACCCTAATTGTCAGTATAAGCTTATTAAACTAAATATACATATTAACATTTATCTTGTATCTATTTAAGACTTTAGCCAAAAATAAACCAAAAATATCAGTGTATCCCCTGATTTAGTAAGCATGTGAATGTATGTATACTTATTAACAGTTAAACCTCTATTTATATATGCTACAAAAACAAAAAAAGGGAAAATGGTGAGGTGAAGAACAATGATATCAAACATTATTTTAAGCCAAAGGTCAGAATCATATACATCAGCAGCAGAGCATTTCTGGCAGAAATCAGGCAAAAATACAGAAACAAATATTATACAACTAGTTTATAAAAAGCATAAAAGTAATAATAAATGGGAAAAAGCAGAAGTTAAGTTAGGCTATAGGGTCGAGGTTTTGCTCTTATCATTACAGATAAAGGAAACCAGCTTTGGGTCCTGTCCAAATGTCTGAAACCTAGACATAAACAAGCCGAAGAAGCTAACACAAGAAGAAAAAAGATGGTAACTTATAAAAGTCAGAATGTCACTCTAACACAGTTATTCTTTACTATGCTTATCTTGACAACCACAGCAGGAAGTAGTGCACCTTCACATAATTATACATATTGGGCTTATATTACTAATTCACCTCTTTTAGAATTGTTCACTTAGGGGGACAAATCCTACCCTGTTTATATTAATTAGTCTTTTCACTTTCCTGGGCCTGTTGACTCTCACCTTCCTCTAAAACCTGAAGAGGAAGGGAAATTTATTGAAAATTTAACCTTGCCTTTTCTTGAATGACCTATCTGCATAGAATCCATTGATCCATGTATACAGTCCCAAAATCATAGTACAAAGTGATAAATGGCATACATGCTATGTTTCATATGAGGTTGTGCTCTTTAATAATTCCTATAGAATTGTAAAGAATTGGGCCATTATAGAGATACTGAAACCTAATGTAAACACAGCCATAAGTTGAAAAATTAGTAATTCAACAAAAACAACTAATGAAAGCTATTATTATTTTTAGAATTTTGGGGACGTCATAAGTATAAATATGTCACTAAATTGGACTCATCAGGGAAGATTTATCCCAAAACTATGGAACACTAAACTTAACAAAGCTAAAAATTATTTTTTGGAACTAGCCCAATTTTCAAATGGCAAGGCAGTAAAACTAATATTACCAGTTTAAAAAGAAAATCCATTTAATTTCTTAAAATATGTGTACGGTATCCCATTGTTTTTATAATTAGAACTGTGAGCATTAATCAAACATGGTTTTTCTGCAGCAATTGCTCCTTTTATACTTGTGTATCAGAATCTGTTTTACAGGAGAATTCTACTGCAGTTCTAATGGGAAAATGATGTTATGGAATATGGCTTCCAGGTCGCATGAATCGCTGCTGGCAGTCTTCCCCTGAGAGCCAAATCCTTTGGCACCTTATAAATCATTATTTGAAAAGAACCAGACATTTAGTTAGATTAATTATAGCTGCTGTATTAGGGCTCATAAGTATTATTACCACTGCTGCTGTAGCACGAATTGCCCTACATGAGAATATCCAAACACAACAATATGTTAAAAACTGGCATCATAATGCTAGTGAGCTATGGCATAATCAGGCATATATAGGTGAGCAAACTAATAATAGGATTATTAACTTAGAGATGGCTGTTACACAAATGGAAGAACAGGTATATAATCTAAATTTAAAACAAGATTTGAAGTGTGATTGAAATGAAAATGTTTTTTGTATCACTCCTCTCCCATACAATGATTCCCATTATGAATAAAAATAAAAAATAAAAAAATCATTTAATAGGTCACCACACAAATTTATCTATAAGAATTACAGAATTGCAAAAGAAGATTTTAAGCATGTCTCAGAATCAACTTACTATGCTTCCAGGTAATAAATTTTGACAATCAGTGACAGAAAAATTGAATAAAATAAACCCCTTACATTGGTGGAAATCAACCTCTGTACTTGCTAATTTTGGTGTGGTGATCACTGGTGCTCTCCTACTCTTAACTGTATTAAGAGGCATTCACAAAGCCCTGTTGTCCTGCATTAACAGGGCTGAAAAAACCAGCCATGCCAACAACTTGATTCTGCTTAAAACCCTTAACTCTCAAACCCCTGTCCATGGCAGCTTGGCTGGTGGCCAGAAATGGGTAAGACCTTCAGAAGAAGGCAACCTAAGACAAACACAGCCACCCTAAACAAAAAACAAAAAAGGGGGAATTGTTGGAGAAGATGCTGAGAGCCAGAGCATAAAGGGCTAAGCATTTAAAAAGCATGCTTGCTGGCACAGAAACATTAGTAAATGTCTCCAAGGACACTGCATGCTGCAGCTATCAGTAGGAGAAGGCAGAGTGGAGTGAACTCACCACGCAGATGTTATTGTCTGAATTCCCAAGAAAGATTGTCTGGAAACTCAGAAACAGGTAGTGCTCTCACACACCAAGCTGAGAAACTAGTGAAGAATTCCCTACTTTTGTTAAAATGGCATAAGGAGAACCAAAGCATAAGTACACATGCAAATGATTCCATCATCTGGCATGGGGGAGGATTTACATTGCCTAATCCTTTCAGGGTGGGACATCCCACTGAACCGCATCTGTGGAAACTAGCCTCGGCTTTCACTCTGTTAGTTCTTGGCAGGGGCACATTTCAAATATAAGTACTAATTATATTCTTAACTTTACTCATAATAATACGGAATGGGTTAGAGCTTGTGTGCATCTTCCTTATGTTTTATTATTGGGTAATATTACTTGGAATAATAGTAATGGGGCAATAGAATGTCTAAACAACTGCTCTTTATATACATGTATTAACAGCTCTATTAGTTTCCCAAATACCTCTAGTCTTTACATCTTAAGAGCAAGAATTGGAGTATGGTTACTTGTACAGATGAATGAAGAATGGCAAATCACCCCAGTTGTGGGGATATTGACTTTAATATCTAAAAGATTGTTGAAAAGGGCAAGAAGATTCATAGGAATGTTAATAGCTGTAATTATGGGTATTATAGCCATAACAGCAACAGCGGCTGCTGCAGGAATAGCCCTTCAACAAGGAGTGCAAACTGCTGACTTCATGTGAACATGGAAGCAAAATTCAGAACAGTTATGGGAAACTCAAAGACAAATAGATTCAGAAATTCAAGAATAACTCGAGGACTTAAAACAAACTTATCCTGTTAGGAGATCAGATTCAAGTTATGAAATTACAAATGAAAATGAAATGTGACTGGAATCAAACATCTTATTGTATTACTCCTGTGCTTTACAATGCAACTGAGTTTCCTTGGGACTCAGTGAAAAACATCTTTTAAATCATGATAATTTAACTGAAGAAATCTTATGCGGGCAACAGAAGATACATCAGACATTTGAAAAACAATTACAAGCTATGACTGGGGCACAGATTTTAAAATGGTTAATGAAGGGTTAGAACAATTGCATCCTAAACAATGGTTACATGGTTTGTCAGGATCTGTTATGTTCATATGTATAACTGTATTAATATTGTGCTTTTTATATTGTTTAGTCTGCAGAAGATCACGACAACTAAACCGATTAATGCACCAGCAGTCTGCTACAGTGCGCAACATGCTATTTCAATTAAAAAATAAGGGGGAAATGAAGGAAGAAACAGACAGCTAAATGAACTTCATATGAATCCACGAGGCAAGAACGCATGCCTGGAACTGAATCCGTTCCTGGTCTAGCTATAATGTGGGAAAGAAACATAATGAGAACTGAAAACAGTTCCCTATCTTTCTAAAAGAATAGGGAGTACAAGTAGGAAGGTCAATGTGCTTGCATGAGAAAAGAGTCACTGCTTAAAAACCATAATAATAAAGCCTAGCTATTTTTAGATGCTATGATATTGAATGAATAAAAGATAGGGTCACAGCAACCTCTGTGCTGTTCTGCCTGAGCGCACTACAGCCCTCTGCTTCAACTACATCAACTTGTCTGACTCTTCCTTTGCACGTCACACTGATAAACAACAAACCTGTTTAAATTATTGGCCCAGTTTAAATGGGGCCTCTCCCTCTAAAAGCTCTGAAATATGTTCAAATTCCTATAACAGAGGGGCAAGATGGCATCAGTTTAGGAGGGCGCTCATCATCTCACTCTTGGAGGATGGCTGATTGTGGACAGGATACTGCCTGAGTGGTCTGTGTTGGGGACCCACAGAGCAAGAACCTTGGGGACATCAATCTGGAGGGAGTTGGATGGTGAGTTGGATTGCTCAGGAAAGAAACAGGAGTTTTTCCACCAGCTGTGCTACTCAACACAGATGGCTGAGACCCACCCTCAGGGAAAAAGACTGGGATGAGCCATGGATCTTGCCAGCAACCTGGTGAGAGGGAGTGTTCTCTGAAAGTGGGAGTGTTCTGGTGGAGGGTTGAAAGGGGTTTCCTTTCTGTGGATTTGACTGCCTGGAACCACTTGCAGCTTTGGGGAACAAAATATCTGGCTTGAAGCAACACCAGGCTAGGGGAGTGGTGAATCTGCTGAGGAAGGATGATTTATCTAGCTGTCCAGGGATAGGCCCCCACTCATGCCAGCAACCTAGTGAGAGGGAACATTCTTTGAGAGTAGGAAGGTTCTGACAGAAGGTGGAGAGGGGTTTCCTTTCTGTGGGTTTGGTTGCCTGACCCCCTCACAGCTTTGGGGAGCAAATAAGCTGGATTGAAGCAGCACCAGGCTGAGGGGAGAGGCAAATCTGCTGAGGAAGCCTGATTTACCAAACAGCCCGATGATACTGAGGCTTGGCTCTAGAAGGGGTGGAGTCAGCCAATATTATCATTCTGTGCTGACTAGCATCAGAGCTTCAGCTCCCTTGGGAAGGCCAGGAAGTGGGAAGTGCTTGACTAGTTTCCACAAGCCTATTTAGGGTCCCCTTGGTGGAGGGGGTTTTCTAGAAGAGACCTTCTTTTGGGTCCCTTATTTCTCCAAAAAAGAAAAAAATAGACAGTCACTTTAAAAGAAAAAAAAAATTTTAACTTAGTTTAGTCGCTAAAATCTGCCTCAAACCCTGCAGATAGAACCTTGCAGGGTAATTGATTGATGAACCCAAGCCGGCTGAGATGGTCCAAAAGGGCCCAAGAAGGAACACTGTTCTTCATTAACATTGTTTGACTGCATGCTTGTGTGGTTGTTTGGTTTTAATTTGTTTATTTGTTGTCTCATATTTTCTTTCCTCTTTCCTCCTCCCTTTTTTCTTTTTCTTTTTTAATAGGTGTTATAGCTTGTTTCTTCTTTGCTGTGCTTCTTCTTCTGTGATTTCCCATTCTATGCCTATATTGATATCATCTCCAAACACTCTTTTTCCTTCCTTCATCTTTCTAGCTTCTGCTTTCTGTTGTGGTTCTAAGATATGACCTTTTTATATTAGCCAACAACTTAAAGGGTGTCAATTTCTATTTTATCTATTCTGTTTTTTTTTCTTTCTTAATTATTATTAACATTTTCCTTTCAGCCCTTTCTTTACTCTTTCTCTCTCTACTCATCATTCTGTCCTTCTAAATCATTATATATATTTTTTCCTCTATTTGGTTTCCCAGTCCATTATAGGTTTTCTGTGTTTTTTCCTATTGCTCTACACTGCCTACATGAGTTAAATATTCATTTTGCTAAGTCTTATATGGACCCTCTTCTAACTTTTATCAATATTACAATTATTCTTCTTCCTTTCTCACATCTTTTTTTTTTAATTTTTTAAAAAATTATTTATTTTTTATTGTGGGTAAAAATCAAAATTTTCACAATACATACCAATATCTGTAAAATGATATATAAATATATATGCATATATGTGCATTTGCTTACAAAAAAAGTCATATATATATATATATATATATTTTTAAAGAGGTGCCTAGATTACCTAAATATTACATGGAACCTACAGGGATTCCCATGTTCCCCACCTCCCACACCTCCCAACACATCTCATACAAACATCTCCCACAAGTGTTGCCCATGACCCTCAATGGACTTACACATCCTGGGACCTTGCCCCCAACCATAGACCACAGTTCATACCGTAGACCACACTCTCTCCCACACAGTTCTAAATGATGTGTGCTGATTAATAATGGCCTACATCCATAGCCACAAGGGCACCCAGGACAATTTCCAAGTCCTGAAAAAGCCCCTGTATTTCAACTGCACATCCCCTTCTTGCCCCAAAAGTAGCCAGAGGCCACCAGCTCCACCTCACTGTTATAATTTCTTCTATTGCTAGAATCACCATATGTGTACAACAGAATACCATTAAGTCCACACTAGTCCATAGTACTTCCTCCAATCCTGAGGGGACTGGGATGGTGATGCCCACTCCACCTCCAAGTGAGAGAGGGCTTATATCCCATGAATATGGTGGGCAGGATTATCCTGCCTGCAGCTAAAGGCCATCTCTGTTCCCTGGGATGGCCGTTACCCATCATTGTCTCCTCACTAGGTGACTTGGATGAGTCCATTGAGTCGTAAGTTAGGAGTTGCAGCTCCACCAAGATTCCATGCACATCTGGCACATACATAGGCCAGAGGCTCCAGTCTCTGGAAGTATACATAAAAACTCCAGCATCACATATAGGTTCCAATAGAAGGGACTGAGGAGCCATGTGCAGGGAAGACTTATTTGAGTCCAATTCTGTCACTCTCAGGAGCACAGATTCCAAAATAGAGCCCACTGATAAGGCGTCAGTCTCTGGGGCTATTCCCCCTTATATAGGACCTGGGTGTCTCCAGAGCTCTCAGGAGCCTCTCTGTGTGGGGTGATACACACTTTGATGTTCTATGAACTCCTACCGAGGTGTGCATAAGCATTACCTCTGGGATGACCTCCAGTCTCTCTTTGAAGTCTCTTAGCCAATTGAACTCATTTGTCTTTACCTTTTCCCCCTTTTATTCAAGGTCTTTTTCCAATCATGTTGTCAGTTGGCACTTGGTATTAATCCCTTGTTGCCATGGAGGCTCATCCCCAGGAGTCAAGTGCCATGTTGGGGGGAAGGTAATGCATTCATATGCTGAGATTGGCTTAGAAAGAGGCCATATTTGAGCAACAAGGAGGCTCTCAGGTGGCAACCCTTAGGCACCCCATAAAAGTAAGCTAAGTTTCAGTTACAAGAGCAAAGACTCATAAGGGTAGTCATCAATAACAAGAACTCATCAGTGGGCCTTTGTCTTTTGACAGACACTGTCCCTACACTCAGAGACTGTTGCTGCTTCCTTGGAGAATGTGGCAGAGCTCTACAGGCTAGGAATTCAGATTCCCTCATTTATTGTGTGATCCTCCACACACCGTGACCATGCCCCATCATTTGAACTTTTGAACAATTTTGTATATCTTTCATGTATATTCAGATGAACTTACTCCCATGAATCTCCCCACCCAGACACCCCCCCACCAACCATCCCCTGCAGTACCCATTGTAATCCTTCTGTGATCGAAATCTTCCATGAATATGTAGCCCATATAATAATCAAATACACTTAATAGGAAAAAGAAACAACAATGATAAGCTTACATGCAAGAGACAAACATAAAGAAACTTAGGGAAAACAAACAAACAAACAAAAAACAAAACAAAACAAAATATAATTAGCAGATTGGGACAATCAAAAAATGGGGAAAAAAAGCAAAAGAAATGCCTTTTAAAAAAATATATATATATATATTCTTTTTTTCCTTTTATCACTGTGTTATCAGATATCCGGGGTGCTGTGACACATTCCCCCTCTCAATCCCCAGTGTCTCCTAATTTTTCATTTAGTTTTCAAAGAAATTTTAGGTCACAGCAAAGTCACACAAGGAATACCAGAGACTCCGAGAGACCAAACCACCCCCCCTTCCCCACCCCATATTAACCCCCCCCTTTTTGGGGGGATGTTAGCATTGTTATAACTGTTATACAGATAGCAAAATATAGCAACTAAACATCGTCAATGATTTACAGTATAGTTTACAATTTAGATAATGCAGTTCAATAAGTTTTGATGATATTTACCATGTCCTGTGTCCATTACCATAAGGTAATGAAAAGCCTTTCCCATGACCACTAAATACCCCATTAGATCTTAACTGTTCCTTCCTCCCCACCCCACTGGGGCATATGAAACTCCCCTGTCTTGACTCATGGAATGTCAAGATTCATAGTTACATGCCCAGGGTATTCCAACCTGCCCTTCCTCATCTACCCACCTATCAATGCTGGACCACCAAACTCAGTAATATCACTACCCATCTGACCGATCCTTCAATATACAACTATACTCTATTCCTTTACCATAGATTATGTCCATAGGGGTGATGGCTCAAAGTCTGCTCTTCTCTTTCTCTCCCTTGTTAACCTATATTTCAGACAATGGTTCACAGAGACTGCGCACTTTCCTCAGTTCAGATCAGTGAGGTCATATACTGTTCATCCTTCAGTGCCTGGCTTGCTTCACTCAACATAAGGTTTTCAAGATTCATCCATGTTATTCGATGTGTTAGCACTTTATTCCTTCTTACAGTGGAGTAATATCCCATTGTATGTATGTACCACATTTTGCTTATCCATTCATCTGTTGATGGGCACCAGGACTGATTCCAACTTTTGGCTATGGTGAACAATGCCTCTATGAACACTGGTGTGCATATATCTGTTTGTGTCTTTGCTTTCAGTTTTTCTGGGTATTTACCCAGCAGTGGAATTGCTGGATCATATAGAAGATCTTTTGTTAGTTTACTAAGGAAGGACCAAACTGTCCTCCACAGTGGCTGTAACATACCACAGTCCCACCAGCAGTGGATGAGGGTTCCTATTCCTCCACATCCTCTCCAACATTTAGTGTCTCCTGTTTTTTTAATAGCTGCCACTCTGATGGGTGTAAGATGGTATCTCATTGTAGTTGTGATTTGCATTTCCCTGATAGCAAGCGATGTTGAGCATTTTTTCATGTGCTTTTTAGCCATGTGTATTTCTTCCTTCGAGAACTGCCTTTTCAGGTCAATTGCCCATTTTTTAAATAGGTTGTTTGTCTTTTTATTTTCAAGGTGTAGGATTTCTTTATATATGTAGGATATTATGTTCCTATCAGATATATGGTTGCCAAATATTTCTCCCATTGGGTAGGATGACTTTTATTTTCTTAATAACATCCTTGGAGGTGAAGAAGTTTTTAATTTTGATGAGATCCCATTTATCTATTTTTTCTCTTGCTGCTCGTGCTTTGGCTGTGAAGTTCATGAAACCATTTCCTATTACAAGGTCCTGTAGAAACTTCACTACATTATCTTCCAAGGTTTTTATGGTTTTGGCTCTTATATTTATATCTTTGATCCAACTTGAGTTAATTTTTGTATAAGGTGTGAGATGGTATTCTTCTCTCATTCTTTTGGATATGTATATCCAGTTCTCCAAGCACCAATTTTTGAAGAGGCCATTCTCACCCAACTGAATGGGCTTCATGGCCTTGTCAAATATCAGATAACTGTATATGTGAGGATCTATATCAGAACTCTCAATTCAGTTCCATTGGTCAGTAGGTCTATCCTTGTGCCAATACCATGTAGTTTTGATGACTGTAGATTTATAGTATGTTTTAAAGTCAGGTAGTGTCATACCTTGTGGTTGTTCTGAACCACTTGTTGGTGGAAGGGGAACGCTGAGCGGCAACCAGTGTTCGGGGGCCCAGACGGCTTGGAGGGCGCACGGAGGAAAGACTACCACGGAGACGAGGTAAGTACGCAGGTCTAATTTATTAAGGGAAGTACAGATGCTTATATAGGGTTATGGGCGGGGAAGGAAGGCGGGGCTGGCCGTGATAGGTCGGGAGCAGTTTCCACGCCTTTTAAGGTGTGGCCTTGGTGGTGTGGCTCTCCCTAGCTCTGTGGGGAGGGGGGAGGGTGAGTGTGGGCAGGCATCTTCTGGTTATCAGCAAGCAGATGTTGGTTGCCTGGGTGAGGCTGAGGGCAGTGCGCCCATTCCATGGCTGAGGGCAGTACGCCCGTTCCAGCCGCCCTACACCCGAGTGGTGGGCTGCGCGTATCCCCCACTGGGTGCGGCTATGCCTGCTGGCCAGACTTCAGCCTGCCTTACCTCATTTCCCCGTTCTTTTTAATTTATGAGCTAGTAGCTTTTGATTTTGGAGAGACCGCAGAATGTGGCTCACACCATAGAAGACGCAGAAAAGGAGTTAAAAGGCTGTGGGTGATGGGACAGGCGAGTGGCTGCCTGACCCTGGAGCGCAGCGGCTGTAGTAGTGGGGCGTAGGGTGAACGAAGTTTTGGAGGATCTGTTTCTTGCGAGGTCTCGGACTGGAGGAAGCAGGAGTGGACGGTGTTGAGGGCAGGTTCTCAGAGCTGAATCTGCTTGAGGGCGAGGGCAGCAGGGGGGGCCGAGGTAATAGGCGGCGCAGAGCTCCTGTGGGGAGAACGGGCGGAGGGGGGCCGGGAAGATGAGGGGGGGTGGCTGCGGGAGGAACGGGTGCGGGGGGTTGACAAGGCTTGGGGGGTCGTCTTCAGTGGTGGCGAGCCGCTGGTAGTGGACCTGTACAAATGAGGTGAAAATGGCATTAGCTTGATCTTTTGCGAGTTGGACGATCTTCTTGAAGGCCCATGGTCCGACTGCCAGTGCGACAAGAAGAATGATTAGGGGGCCTAGAATAGGGAGGATGTAGGGGAGGAATCCTTGGAATCTCCAGGAGAGGCCTCCTCCCTGGGCTTCTTTCTCCTTTTTTCGTTTTTCCAGCCCTTACTTGGGCTAAATTGTCTTGGATGAGGCCCGAGTAATTAGCATAGAAACAGCATTCTTCACCCAGTGCGGCACAGAGGCCTCCTTCTTTGAGAAAGAGGAGGTCTAACCCTCTGCAGTTTTGAAGGACTACCTCGGAGAGGGATGTAAGAGATTTTTCTAGGTGGTTAATGACTGTTTCGAGACGGGCGATATCTTGGTCGATGGCTGCCCTGAGCGAGGAAAAGGCATTAGCGTGTAGGGTTAGGGCTGCAATTCCGGTGCCGGCTCCTGCAAAACCTAAAAGTGTGGCAATTGTAATGGTGGTGACAGGTTCCCTTTTTTGTATGTAGGTTGGTAGGAGGTGACGCTGCCAGGAATCAAAAAAGTGGTTATTGCTATGGTAGATAATGCAGGGGAGTAGAACAGCAAGCACACAGGTTTCGTTGGTGGAGTTGAGGGTGTGAACATTAAGGCATGGGGTAAAGCCTGTGGAGGAACAGACCCATTGTGTGTTATTGTCGGGCAAGAGAAATTTTGCGGTTGCCTCAGGGGTGGTTGTATGGTTGCAGAGGGTTTTCATGAAGGGAATAACAGTGCATCCGATTTTAGTGATACAGTGTCCGCTTTGAGAGACGGCCTGGATTGTTAGTCCTATTTGGGTTTGGTTCCAATTGCAAGAGGCAGGAGCGTCTTCTGAGGAAGGTTGATAGGAGGCATTAGTGGCTATAGCCTCGTAGTAAGGCATTGAGGAGGAGAGGCACAGCCAACAGCTAGCGGTAAGGTTGGGATTGGAGGAATTAAGAGTGGAAAAAGAGGCGTTGACTAAGGACAGAAGCGGGTTGTGGATTTGTAGCGGGGGTAGTGGGGTTGCAGGGGCGGTGGTGGAGTTAGAAGACTGATTGTTAGTATTCGCCGCAGGGGAAGGAGGAGGGGGTGCAGGATTAGAGTGAGGGTTGAGGACTGGGTTGGGGCCAACGGAAATTGGGGGAGTGGGGTGGGGGCCTTTTTTTTTGTATTATGAACAGGCCGCCGTAATCATAGCCTGACATGTAAAGGCGCGCTCCCCAGTTGCGGCCGGTTATCCATGCGCTGTTGGAAGGGTCTTTGACAGTAAGGGTTATATTAAGGCCGGAGGAGGAGAAGGAGAGATAGGGGTCCTTATTAGGAGGCGAGCTCCAACCGGAAGCCATGGTTTCACAGCCCCAATAGGGGCAGAAATAGTGCGAGGGATCATGGCAACCTTTAGCAGAGGAGGGGCAGATATAAATGCCAGAAAACAGTCCACCACCAGGACCCAAGCAAGCAGGCGGTTGGCTGCGGCTGGACGCGCCGCGATATTGATGGCAGACGCGTTCACAGGTGCTAGGGCTGGGTCCAAGTGAGGAACTGAACTCGGGGCCGGTGAGATGCATGCGTGGAGGGTAAAGGAGGGGGCTTGTGAGGTGACATTATATGCCAGGGTGCATTCTAGGAAAGGATTTTGAAGTGTCCAATTGAAGGGTTGGTGAGACGAATTAGAGAGGACAGGGGTTGTGGCCGTGGAAAGAAGGAGGATTAATAGGGCTACCAGGTTGATGGGCTGGTGAGGCTGGAGGGGAGTCTGTGCTCGGACTCTGCGATAGAGATCGAGGAGTAGTTGTTCTTCTGTTGGAGGAGTTGGGTCGTTCAGAACGTCACGCGTCATTTGGTAGACTAGACGCCTCAGTTGTCGGCGTTCCTTTCTCTTCAGGTGCTCGGTCTGTGGTGGCGGGTCGGATGTTGCGTCCCAGGATCCAGATGGGTTGTGGGACATTGTCTGGGAAAACACAAGCAAAGCCTCTACCTTGGCACAGGAGGGGGTGGGGTCCTTGCCACTTGTTATTTTCTGGGTCTTTCCAGTACACCAGAGGAAATGGAGTGGAGATGGAGGAGGCGCCCCAATGTTTGTGCATAGGGGACAGCCCATTTTTGTCAAAACTGAATAAATTGATTTTTATTAGTGCTATAGTTAGAAGTTCATCAGGGGTGCAGTAGGGGTTCTCTCCCCTCTCTTGTGTTATAAGATTTTTGAGGTGGCGGTTGGTGTTTTCGATAATTGCCTGTCCTTGTGGGTTATAAGGGATGCCAAAATGGTGAGTGATGTTGTATAATTTTAAGAATGATTGGAACGTGGCACTTCGGTATGCTGGGCCATTGTCTGTTTTTAGGTCCCAAGGAACTCCCATGAGGAGTATGGCCCGTCTCATAGCGGCTACGCAATGGCGGGCTCGTTCTCCTGGTAGAGCCACGGCACTAACTAGGCCAGACGTATCTTTGACTACGTGTACATATTTAGTTTGGTTTTTAGAGAATGGCCAGATGATAGTGGCTGGTTCAACGCCATAAGTATGAACACTTAGGCGCACTAAATCTTGAGCTAACTGAATGATTGCCTGTGCGAGAGGGAATATTTTTGAAGTGCGAGATTTAGCCAAATGTGACCACAGCAGGGGCCCATCTTGCCATAGCGCTCCCGTGGGGGTTGTTTGGGTTAAGAGGACTATGGCTTGAATAGGTTTTGCAGGCAAATAGTGCTGGTTTTTAGTCTCATTTATTAGGTTGGAGACTTTAGTAACAACTGCTCTGGCTGCTGGAGTAATTTTTATGGTTTTATGGCCTGCAGCAGCAGCATTACCTTTTGTTTCCAATAGCCTGAAGAGTGGCTGCAGTTCTGCCGTTGTGATGGGCAGAGCAGAGCGCATCCAGTTGATTTGGCCACACAGGGTCTGTAATTCTGTGATGCTCAGACTGTCTGGGCAGTGGATTTGAGGAGTGATTGGGTGAATTTGTTCAGTTATTCTGTAACCTAGGAATGTGAATGGAGCTTGTCGCTGTACCTTGTCTTGGTTTACTGTCAATCCTATTTGCTGAAGGTTGTGGATTAAGTCTTGGAAAACTTCAGATAGTATCTGTTCGTTCTCATGAGCCAAGAGGATGTCATCCATGTAGTGGATGACAAAAAACCGATTTTTAAGAGATTGGACGGCATAGCTAACATAAATTTGGCATATTGCTGGACTATTTTTCATACCCTGCGGTAGCACTTTCCATTGATAATGAGTATTGGCGCCTTGGTTGTTTGTTTGGGGAACAGAAAACGCAATTTTTTCCTTATCTTTCTCATGCAAAGGTATGGAGAAGAAGCAGTTTTTTATATCTAAAATAAGAAGGTAATAGTCTAAAGGCACTGCAGAGGGATGTGGAAGACCTGGCTGGGGTGAGCCCATGGGTTTTATGTGAGCATTTAACGCTCTCAGGTCATGGAGGAGACGGAATGTGTTTTTATCTTTTTTGTAAATTATAAAGATAGGGGTGTTCCAAGGACTATAGCTGGGTTCTATGTGGCCATTGCTCCACCCATATAGGTTCCTCTGTGTCCCACTCAAGAGGAAGGGGTTTTGGTGGTTCTATTCGAGCAATGGCTTCTACACTTGGGGGGGCTGGTGGTTTTGTGGCCGAGAGGACAGGATATGGTGGCCGTCCAGTGGTTTAGTACTAAGGATTGCCCCCATCTGTTCAAGGACATCTCTGCCCCATAGAATGGAGGTGAGCCCGTGAATGAACAGTGGCTGGAATATGCCGGAGTGACCCTCCTCATCTTCCCAAGCTACAAGCATATTGACTTGGAGGGAAGGACCTTCAGCTGTGGCACCTTGTACTGGTGGACCTGGTTTGGTGGGAGTAATAAAGGCATATGATTCTGGGAAGCAGCTGACTTCTGCTCCTGAGTCTACTGTTCCTGTGTACCATTGGTCTTTAACTTTTAAGATAAGAGTGGGCCTGTTTTGATAGATGGGAATAGTCCATTTCATGGCTTTGGGGGAGCCTGTTTGTGAGTCTCTTGGGAGCGGGGCTGAGACCTGCCCCTGGTGGAGTTTAAAGGCTGTGGCACACTGTTAGAGTGGCAGTCTCGGGCCCAGTGATAACCCTTGCCACAACGGGGGCAGGGTGCGGGAGGCCCTCGGCGGGGTGGCTGTTGAGGTGGACGTGGCGGGGGGGGAATGGCCGCGGGAGCAGGCAGCCTGGGCGCTTCAGGGCACTCTCTGGCAAAGTGTCCAGTATTGCCACATTTAAAGCAGCTCGCATTCAATGCCATGGCGGCCGAAAATGCTTGTGTGAGCGCGGCAGTATATACATCGAGGCCACTGCAGGCCAGAACCCAGTCATGAATTGTCTTTTCTCAGACAGGAGCAATGGCCTGTTTACAGATGGGTTGGCGCCTTGTAAGATGAGCTCTCGGGCAAGGGCTGTTTGGGCTTTTGGGTCTGTGACTTTGCGCTCACAGGACTGGAGGACGCGGGAGACGAAGGCAGAGAAATCCTCGTCCTTGTTTTGCGTGAGCTTGGTGAAATTGTCAGCTTTAATAGCTGAACATGAGCGAAAAGCCCGGAGGGCGAGGTCATGCAGTTGAATCCAGAAGCTGGCTGGGGCTTGCTGGTAGACTATATGGTTGGCAAATTGGCCGGAACCGGTGAAGGCGTCGGCCAGGATTTGTATACCGGCTGCGGTGTTAGTGGCAACCTGTTTTTCTGCCTCAGCATGAAAGTGGGCTCTCCAGTCTATAAATTGGCCAGAAGTGAGGATACCCTGAGCCAAGGAGGTCCAATCATAAGGGATACAGAGGTTTGTGGAAATCTCTTCTAACATTTGCATGGCATATGGACTTCCCAACCCGTCTTCCTTAACTGCCTTTCTAAGGCATTTAATGTCTTGTGGGTCATGGGGATACCAGGGGAGTGGGCACTGTTGGGAGGGAGTGACATTTAGGGGGAAGCAGGAGACAGGAGGGGGTAGGGCACTTGGGGTAGCGCCACCGGCTGGCGGGGGTGTTTGCGCCGGGGCGGGAGTGAAAGGGTTGGTGTTTGGGTTAGCGGAGCACTGAGGGAGGCTTGTTATAGGCGCCCAGGGATTGGGCGGAGGACTAGCCCAGGGGTTTGCGGGGAAGGGCGCCCAGGCGGATGCGGCTGCAGGGTCAGCTGGGGCACAAAATGGCTGCTCGGATTACAAGATGGCTGACCAGGTGCGCGCGCACCAAAGGCGTTACAAAATGGCTGTTTGGGCTCATAAAATGGCCAACCTGACGTATGCAAGTCGGCAGCGTCAGAGGGCCTGCCTGTTTTTTTGCTCTCGACAGGAAGGGGAGGGTAGAGGGGGGTTACCGCTCTATGGGGCGGTTCTAGTTCCTTCTTAAATGACTTCCTGTTTTTCGTCGGGGGAAGAAGGAGGAAGTTCGCCCTCTTGGCGGGGCTTAAGGTTGGTTTGTTTGGGCGGGTCTAATTCGAGCGCGTTGTTAAGCTGCTTGATAAGAGACTCTGCATCAGAGTCTTGGTCCGAATCGGAGCCAGACTCAGGGCAAGAGGGAGATGCCTTTTCTTCCTTATCGCGTAACTGAGAGGACAGAACCTGGGATGTGGGGGGGCGAGAGCCCTGGAGACAGGAGCGGATGGTAATCAGCATAGGCACAAGGCCAGGGGTGAAACGCTTCCCTTCGTGTTCCATGGCATTGGTAACACGGTCAATAAGGCGTAAATAAGTATCGGGGTCCCAAAGGTGGCTAGTTGTGAGCCAAGGGTTAAAAGGAAGGAGAAGGTCCCAATAAACTTGTAGTTGGCGAATTGAAACTTTGCACTTGTGGGTATCTAGAAGTCCGGCAAGAGCGCGGACTTGGGGCACTTGGCAAGATGATAGCCTACCGCCCATTTTAGGCCTTGTGGAGCCGGGAAGGTTGGGGCCCTTACCTAGCGAGCACGGCGATCGGGTAGCAGCAGCTACCGGGAGTTCTGAGCAGAACGGTGAGACAGACGCACCGAATTTAACGGTAAAGGAAAATAACGACGATAAAGACAATAAGAAGGGAGATAAGGAGGCAGAGAAAGACGACGGTCGGGGCGGTTGATTGCAAAAGTGAGGGGTAGGAGTGGTGAAGTATGGCGAAGACGAAAAGGAAGATGAGCGGGAGAAGGAGAAAGGCGGGGAAAAGGGAAAAGAGAGTAGGGAAAGAAGCAGGATTCATGGGCAGTAAAGGGTCGCCAAGTGGCGGAGTGAGGCGTGTTAGGGTCTTACCCATTCACGGCGGGCAGGGCCCCACGTTGGGCGCCAATTGCGGCCGGCGGTGCGTCCTCTCTGGTCGGGGTAGGAGAGGCCTAGGCTCCTACGGGGGCTCGCAGGCGTGGAGGGCGCACGGCGGAAAGAACCACCGCGGAGACGAGGTAAGCACGCAGGTCTAATTTATTAAGGGAAGTACAGATGCTTATATAGGGTTATGGGCGGGGAAGAAAGGCGGGGCTGGCTGTGATAGGCTGGGAGCAGTTTCCACGCCTTCTAAGGTGTGGCCTTGGCAGTGCGGCTCTCCCTAGCTGTGTGGGGAGGGGGGAGGATGAGTGTGGGCAGACTTCTTCTGGTTATCAGCAAGCAGATGTTGGTTGCCGGGTGAGGCTGAGGGCTGTGCGTCCGTTCCATGGCTGAGGGCAGTACGCCCGTTCCAGCCGCCCTACACCCGAGTGGTGGGCTGCACGTATCCCCCACTGGGTGCGGCTATGCCTGCTGGCCAGACTTCAGCCTGCCTTACCTCAATACCTCCAACTTCATTCTTCTTTTTCAATATGTCTTTGGCAATTCAGGGCCTCTTGCCTCCCCAAATAAATTTTGTGGTTAGTTTTTCCAGTTCCTTAAAAAATACAGTGTTGACTTTTATTCGGATTGCATTAAATCTGTAGATTAGTTTGCATAGGATAGACATCTTGATGATGCTTACTCTTCCTATCCATCAACAGGGAATTTTTTTCCATTTATTTAAGTCTTCTTTGTTTTCCATTAACAGTGTTGTGTAGCTTTCTGTATATAAGTCCTTTACATCTTTAGTTAAATTTATTCCTAGGTATTTGATTCTTTTATTTACTATTGTAAATGGTATTTTTTTTTCTGATTACCTTCTCAGTTTGCTCGTTAATGGTGTACAGAAAAGCTACTGAATTTTTAGTGTTGATCTTATAGCCTGCAACATTACTAAACTGCAGTATAAGTTCTAGAAGTCTTGTAGATTTCTCATGGCTTACTTTTTTGTTTTTTTTCTGTGGGTAAAAATAAAACTTTTCATAATACATACCAACATTTGCAAAATGATCTACAAATATAAATGCATATATGTGCATTTGCTAACAAAAATGTTATTTTTGCATATATATAAATATATTTTAAGAGGCGCTTAGATTACCCAAAATATTACACAGAACCCAATGGGAGTCCCATGTTGCCCACCTCCCACACCTCCCACCTCATCCCACACAAACATCTCCCACAAGTGTGGCCCACCACCCTCAATGGACTTACATATCCTGGGGCCTTGCCAACAACCATAGACCACAGCTCACACCATAGACCACACTCTCTCCCACACAGTTCTGAGTGGTGTGTGCTGATTTAAAATGGCCTACATCCGTTGCCACAATGGTACTCAGGACAACCTCCAATTCCCAAAGAAGCCCCTGTATTTCAAATGCTCGTCCCCTCCCTGCCCCAAAAGTGTGAAGTGGCCACTGGCTCCACCTCATTGTTATAATTTCTTCCATTGCTAGAATCACAGTATGTGAACAACAGAATACCATCACGTCCACTCTAGTCCATAGTTCCTCCCCTAATCCTGAGGGGACTGGGATGGTGATGTCCACTCAAACTCCAAGTGAGAGAGGGCTTATATCCCATGGATATTGTGGGTGGGATGTTACTGCCTGCAGATGCAGGCCCTCTCCATTCCCTGGGATGGCCATTGCCCATCATTGTCTCCTCGCCAGGTGACTTGGATGAGTCCATTGAGCTGTAGGGTAGGAGTTGCAGCTCCACCGAGATTCCAGGCACACCTGGCACATAGGTAGGCCAGAGGCTCCAGTCTCTGGAAGTATACCTAAAAACTTCAGCATCACCTATAGGTTTGAATAGAAGGGACTGAGGAGCCATGTGCAGGGAGGATTTATTTGAGACCAATTCTGTCACTCTCAGGAGCAGAGATTCCAAAATAAAGCCCACTGATAAGGCATCAGTCTCTGGGTCTATCCTCACTATATAGGACCTAGGTGTCTCCACAGCTCACAGAAGCCCCTCTGTGTGGGGTGATAGGCACTTAGATGTTTTATGAGCTCTTACTGAGCTGTGCGTAAGAGTTACCTCTGGGATGACCTCCCGACTCTCATTGAAGTCTTTTAGCCACTTGAACTCATTTGTCTTTACCTTTCCCCCTTTAATTCAAGGTCTTTTTCCAGTTGTGTTGCCAGTTGGCACTTGGTATTAATCCCTCGTTGCCAGGGAGGCTCATCCCGGGAGCTATGTCCCACGTTGGGGTGAAGGTAATGCAATCATATGCTGAGTTTGGCTTAGAGAGAGGCCACATCTGAGCAACAAGGAGGCTCTCAGGTGGCAACCCTTAGGCACCCCACAACTGCAGGCTACGACTCAGTCACAAGAGCAAAGGCTCACAAGGGTAGTCATCAATAAAAAGAACACATCAGTCGGTCATCCTTTTTTGACAGACTCTGTCCCTGCACTCAGAGGACTATTGCTGATCCCTTGGAGACTGTGGCAGAGCTCTCCAGGCTAGGAATTCAGATTCCCTCATTTACTGTGTGATTGTCCACCCATCATGACCATGCCCCATCTTTTGATCTTTTCAACAATTTTGTATATCTTTCATGTATATTCAGATGAAGTAATTCCCATGAAACCCCCCTCCCAGACACTCCCCACCAATAATCCCCTGCAGTACCCATTATAACCCTTCTGTGATCCAAATCCTCCATGAACATGTAGTCCATAAAATAATCAAATACACTTACTAGCAAAAAGAAACAAGTATGATAAGCTTACATGCAAGAGACAAACATAAGGAAACTCAGGGGAAAAAAAAAGAAAAGAGAAGGAAAACAAACAATCAATCAAAAACAAAACAAAATAAAATATAATTAGCAGATTGGGACATTCAAAAAATGGGCAAAAAAGCAAAGGAAATGCCTTTAAATATATATATATATATTCATTTTTTTTCCTTTTTCTTTTCTTTTATTTCCTTCCTTTTATCACTGGGTTATGGGATGTCTAGTGTGCCGTGACACCTTCCCCCTCTCAATCCCCATTGTCTCCCAATTTTTCATTTAATTTTCAAAGAAGTTTTAGGTCAGAGCAAAGTCATACGGAGTGCAGGAGACTCCCAGATACCAAACCACCCTCCCTACCCCACCCCATATTAACCCCCCCGTTTTTTTTTTTTTGGATCTTAGCATTGTTATAACTGTTATACAGATTACAAAATATAGCAACTAAACATTGTCAATGATTTACAGTATAGTTTACAATTTAGATGATATACATTTAATACTTTTGATGATATTTACCATGACCTGTTTCCATTACTGTAAGGTAATGAAAAACTTTCCCCATGACCATCAAATACCCCATTAGATTTTTTTTAATATATATTTTTTATCCTTATTTTGTACATTTAATAATTGAAAACATAAGCAATTAAAAACTAAAAAGTAAACCATTAGATCTTGACTGTTCCCTTCCCCCGAGCCCCTCAGGTCCCATGATACCACCCTCTCCCGACCCATGGAATATCAAGATTCACAATTACATGCCTTGGGGATTTGAACCTGCCCTTCCTAATCCACCCACCTGCCAGTGCTGTACCACCAAACCCAGGAACACCACCACTCATCTGCCCCATCCCCCAACATGCAACCACACTTTATCATTTTCCATAGATTATGTCCATATGGGTGATGGCTCAAAGCCTACTCTTCTCTTACTCTCCTTTGTTAACCTATCTTTCAGACAATGGTTCTCAGAGACTGCTCACTTTCCTCAGTTCAGATCAGTGAGGTCATATACTGTTCAACCTTCAGTGCCTGGCTTGCTTCACTCAACATAAGGTCTTCAAGATTCATCCACGTTATTCCATGTGTTAGCACTATGTTCCTTCTTACAGCTGAGTAATATTCCATTGTATGTATGTACCACATTTTGCTTATCCATTCGTCTGTTGATGGGCACCGGGGCTAATTTCAACTTTTAGTAATGGTGAACAATGCCGCTATGAACATTGGTGTGCATATATCTGTTTGTGTCTTTGCTTTCAGTTCTTCTGGGTATATACCCAGCAGTGGAATTGCTGGATCATAAAGAAGATCTATTATTTTTTTTTGAGGAACCGCCAAACTGTCCTCTACAGTGGCTGGACCATACTGCAGTCCCTCCAGCAGTGGATGAGGGTTCCTATTCCTCCACATCCTCTCCAACATTTAGTATCTCCTGTTTTTCTAATAGCTTCCATTCTGATGGGTGTAAGATGGTATCTCATTGTAGTTTTGATTTGCATTTCCCTGATAGCAAGCGATGTTGAGCATTTTTTTCATGTGCTTTTTTGCCATTTGTATTTCTTCCTTGGAGAACTGTCTTTTCAGGTCACTTGCCCATTTTTTAAATGGGTTGTTTGTCCTTTCATTTTCAAGGTGTAGTATTTCTTTTATATGCAGGATAGTAGACTCCTATCAGATATATGGTTGCCGAATATTTTCTCCCATTGGGTAGGCTGCCTTTTTAGTTTCTTTATAACATCCTTTGAGGTGCCGAAGTTTTTTTATTTTGATGAGATCCCATTTATCTATTTTTTCTCTTGCTGCTCGTGCTTTGGCTGTGAAGTTCATGAAACCATTTCCTATTACAAGGTCCTGTAGATGCTTCCCTACATTATCTTGCAAGGTCTTTATGGTTTTGTTTCTTATATTTAGATCTTTGATCCATCTTGAGTTGATTTTTGTATAAGGTGTGAGATGATATTCCTCTCTCATTCTTTTGGATATGGATATCCAGTTCTCCAAGCACCTATTGTTAAAGAGGCCATTCTCTCCCAACTGAGTGGGCTTC